>JAVTVY010020056.1:0-82978 GCA_036873755.1 Hanleya hanleyi
TTTTGCTGAGAAGCAGCAGGAACTCGATAATGTGATGTCTAGCACTGTAATATCACTTGTCTTTATTGCACCATGTAAGCGTCCTGTCTGTGTCTTGTGCGCTGTCAGTGTTTTATAGGGTGGATGGAGGGTGTCTGGTTCCATGCTGCTTCAAAGATTTCTTCTTTGAAGTAGCAGGAACACAACTGAGCTGGGTGGTGCTAGTTGGTTTGTGGTGATATACATGTAGTTGAAATATTGTTGAAAGCCACGTTAAATTCCATTCACTCACTCACTGGTTGTTCATACTTTTATATGAAAGCCTAATAGTACATGTAAGTAATCATGAATACATGCATACATTTATTTGCTGCAAGTATATGGATATATAATACAGCAGATCTACACAGATGGTTGTATTGTATATATACAGTACACAACAATGGGACCAATCAATGATAAATCACTAGCCCCTAGGCTGAGAATGATTGTGTTAATTAGAGTAGATATAATCACATACTTACATTTCTACATACATATGTGCTCGTGTATATACATGGGTAATGAGTGATAATTAGGTATTTCCTCTGAGCCATTGCTCATTAATATGGAACAAACACAGATAGTCAGGTGTCCTATTGTCATGATTATGTTGTTTTATTGATGTAAATGTCACCTCAGTCTGTATAAGGCCAATAAAATCTAATTTTCTTTTCTGATGAAGGCCACCTCAGATCATCAGTGTAGCGCCATGTTGTTTATAAATACGCCTAGTGTATAATGCAGTAGTGAGTTCTGTCCGTTTATCCGTCCATTAACCTTTAGTGTCCGTGTGTTATCTCCAGTTCTAAGATATGGGTTGGTACCAAATGTTGAGTATACCTTACTTATGGGTAAAAAAAATCTTAATTTTTCTAGGATTAATTTTTCTTTTGTGATAAATATAACAATACATGTAGAATAAATGAACACTCAACAACCAGAAATCATTCAGTATTATGTTCATGTATGTATTGATGTATATATTATTCATTGACTTATTCTAAAAACACAAATTTGGCATACTTTGCAGTGCTGTGCTCTCGCGAACTGAGAGCAAAAATGAAGCATTTTCCAAAACATTATTATTTCTGAAACAGTTAGTGACTGTGTTAGTTCCCAGGTGTCCCAGGTGGAAATTCACCATGAAATCACTTAAGGTTATACAGGAGAGTTCTACATGTAGATCCATGGAACTCCTGACAGCAATTTTGCAACAACAAAAAAGGACGATCAATGTGCACTGTTTGAATTCACATGCACACTGACATTATAATGTGATTCAGCAGGCCTGTACATCTAAAAATACACCTGTGATCTCCACCCATCCTGTACAAGAGTAAATTAGATATTTTAATGGCTACAAAATTTACAACTGAAATTTGAAAGGTTCCTCAAGTAGGAAAATCACATATAAGCTTACACTTACTGCTGTTCAAAAACATTAATTTACTTGCTACATGTAATTAGCTCAAGTGCTTGTTGGGGGGGGGGGGGGTGTCACTATATGTGAAAGCCCCCCTCATGGATTCAAAAACATTTGTTATGTAATTATTAAATAGCATACTGAGCCCTCTTAGAACAGTAAGCATAGGAAACGACCATCTCTCAACAAATCCTGGTGACATCCATATTTGTATCTTTATTTCAATGTTTATCTGCAGGACAAGTACATGTAGGTATGGTGTTAACATTGGCTGATCAGTGAACAGTTCAGGGGAGAGAACTTGCATGAGCTGTCAAGTATAATTACAGAATTATTGACCGGCCTGACTTTGGATTGAGCATTTCCTCTTTCTGTATGCCGATATAATCAGACCAGGCTCCGCGCTCAAACCGATTCTCCCATATAAGGCCGGATATTGATCCTCGCCAGCCTTTATTCGGTTGTCGTAGCAACAGGGGGAATTAAGTATATGCTATCTCCTATCTGCATCAGTGTATATGGTCTTTCCGCGAGGAAACGACATTATTATACGTCCTTTAGTACACGTTTAAATGGTCCATTTTAAATGGAATGGAAATCGGATTGCCATTGGCTGTAGCAGATGGTAGATGAGAGATGTAACTGATATTGTTGAGGACCTGTCTGTCCAGCAATTACAATGTCACTGATCTACATACACATGCACATTTCCTTGTCCAGACTTGACTGTGGAACTTATGTTTCTACAGAGGGACACACTTTATAATTGGTGAATGCCATCTGTCATTGCAAACTAGAAAACTCACGACTTTGACTCAGAGAAATGCCAATACAGGGGAATGATACATCGGGATACACACATGTAATACATGACACAAATAAAATAAATTGCTCAATATTCTTCTTGTTTCCTTCTAGTACATGTAAAATTAAACTTGAACATTTGATTTAGCTTTTATATTTACTAATTATTAATTATTCTGAGGATATCTTAGGCTTAATAATAGTACCAGTACATGTATGCAGAAAATATATGTTTATGATAAATGTATGTTATGCATGGTTAAGTGTTATTTACAAGTCTCTATGTGTAACTGATTTAATTATTTATTCAGTATTTGTATGGATATTAATAAACACTCCTGGGGCAGGTGCATACATACTCTGTATATGTTAAAGATCATGGAATCTCCTAGGATTCCGTTCTCCTTTAATAATGTAGGTGAGGAGGGGTGGGGCTTTTACGAACAGTACAGGATTCTACATGTACAAGCTGTATTTGTACGAATTATTTAAAAGGCTGCATGTAGCGCAAGTGATTCAGTGAGCCATGAGATGAACTTGATCTAAATGGCATTTATTGTCAGAAGGATACAATATTGTTGACCATGGCAGAGAACATGATCATGCTTTCAGTGTTACTGTTCCCATCAGAGCCTGTATGCAAACATCTACAATAGTCACTGTTAGTAATAATCAATATAATGGTCTAGTGGAATTGGCTGGTACTGCAAGAATGTCGTATTCTATTATACAATGTACATCTGTACGTATTATGGAGTACAGTTAGGGATAGGTTTGAATTTTTTTCTGGCAATTCCAGACTGAAGATTTAGTTAAAGTACAGGGCTTGGTGTTTAGAATTAAGTACGCGAGCTAAAAATAGCCCACGTCAAAATATTTAGGAGAGGGTATTTGAAAGTCAGGTGAGTGGTTGCAATATAATACAATATAAAATATGACAGTTTACGTGAGCTAAAAATCACTCTCGTGACATGAATTTACGCGAGTGTTTGCGTACAGGTGAGCTATCACTCACGCTAAACACGAAGCTCTGAAGTATCATCCTCCAATCAATAATAAAATTCCAGGAAATCTTTTATTTGTTGTGAATGTTTAGTAAGGCCAAACAACATGAACAATAATGTGTATTTTCCCCAACTATCTGTCTGAAACATTAGGCCAAGTAAAAACAGATGTGTGGTTCTGTTTACCTGACCATCTCTAGATTTACCGTGATGATGACCCTAGAACATTTTTATACCTTCAAGAAAGAAATATAAATAAATATCTTTCATCACTGAAATAACCTGATTAAAATTTCAGCCAAAACATTATGCTAGAAAAAAAGGTAAAATGTAACAGTTAATTCATGTGCCTACCCTATCTACCTATCTACCCTATTTTTTGCATTATGTAAGAATCACTCATCTTTTTTTAATTTGATGTTAGTGTAAGTACATGTACATGAAGGTTTGAACGGAATATGTTTTTATTCTGTCATAAAACTTCATAGCAAGGACAACAATTTTGACAGAAGATTCTACATGATGCTGTATTCGATTTTATATCTTTGCAAGCAGAATATTGAACTGTTTCAATTATTATTGTTTTAATTAGTGAAGATCTTAAAAGGAATTCTAATACTATAACTCTGGTTCTGCAGTTATAAATGTTGAATTACATCTGATGCATGGAGGTCATATAATTTCAAATCAGTGCTGTTGTACATGTAAGGTATATAGGTGGGGTAGTGCAAAACATATTACTTTTTATTGACTCAAACTGAAGCTTTGGAAGAACACACACGTGTGTCAGTGCTCATTCTGGGATTGAATAATATGTAGCTTTAATGAAATATCAAAGTTCGAATACAAAATGATTGTATATATTTTTCAGATCATAAATGCATCTAGAGCTGTGTCTTGAAGGTAACAAGTAAGCATAAGCTTACGTGAGTTTGTCTTGGTGATTGTGTGTTGTCTCCACACATATTCTCTAAGAACATGAGTTTGACATTTCCAGTTTCTAATATCATTCTGATACATTTTCATCTAACGTTCCCTCAGACATGCAGAAGCCTGAGGCGGGAAGATTGTGTGAACTGATCAGATGTGGTGGGGCAATTTGTATTAGCTAATAATTAATAATTGGTCAGGTGACCCAGAGAGACAGAATATCTCTTCATTGCACCTGTGTAAATTACATGGTATAATAGTTGTCTAAAAAAGTACTGTTTTTGTCAGTGCACTTTATAACATTTCAGCTTGCTACATTTAGGACTTGTTGAATTTTGAGATATTCCTACTTTTCCAAGCAAAATTGAACAGCAACACAGGGATTCATAGAAGTCCAAATTTTACGAACCGAAATCCAGAAAATTGAGGGTTTTTTTACAGTCAATTTGAGTTAAAATAAAATTTATCAGCATTTTTCCCCCTAAAGTTGAGTATATAAATTTTTTACAAACCAGGGTCATTTTCCCCCCCGAACTTGAGTATATAATTATGCCCCCCCTCTAACTAGAGGGGGGGCATATAGCGAGCGCTTTGTCCGTCCGTCTGTCCGTCTGTCCATCCGTCTGTCCGTCCGAATTTCTTGTCCGGGCAATATCTCGGTTAATATTTGATGGACAGGATCGAAACTTGCATGGAATGTGGCCAGTGGCTCGTAGTTGTGCAGCGTGGAGTTTTTTACGAGTTCCGGTATAATTTTCAAGAGTTATGGCCCTTTTTCTGAAATCTCTGTGAATGGGACTTGTCCGGGCTGGATCTTGGTTAATATTGTATGGACAAGTATGAAATTTGCATGATATGTGGTCAATGACCCACAGTTGTGCAGCGTAAAGTTTCTCCACGTTTCGCTTATATTTTCAAGAGTTATGGCCCTTTGTTCCTGAATTCTCCGTGAATTGGGACTTGTCCGGGCTGGATCTCGGTTAATATTGTATGGACAATTATGAAATTTGCAGGATGTGTGGTCAGTGCCCTGTAGTTGTGCAGCGTGAATTTTCTCCGTGTTTCGCATATATTTTCAAGAGTTATGGCCCTTTTTTCTTCAAATCTTTCTGAATTGGAACTTGTCCGGGCTGGATCTCGGTGAATATTGTATGAACAATTATGAAATTTGCAGGATATGTGATCAGTGCCCTGTAGTTGTGCAGCGTGAAGTTTCTCCGCGTTTCGCATATATTTTCAAGAGTTATGGCCCTTTTTTCTTCAAATCTTTGTGAATTGGAACTTGTCCGGGCTGGATCTCGGTGAATATTGTATGAACAATTATGAAATTTGCAGGATATGTGATCAGTGCCCTGTAGTTGTGCAGCGTGAAGTTTCTCCACATTTCGCCTATATTTTCAAGAGTTATGGCCCTTTTTTCTTCAAATCTTTGTGAATTGGGATTTGTAGGGCTGGATCTCGGTTAATATTGTATGAACAAGTATGAAATACGCATGATATGTGGTCAGTGACCCATAGGTGTGTAGCGTGAAGTTTCTCTGTTTTCGGTTATATTTTCAAGACTTATGGCCCTTTGTTTAAACATAAGTGAATGGGATATATTTATTTGTCCAAGCTGGATCTCAGTCCATAACTGATTTGAACCAGGAAAATGGCTATATTATATGTTATTCTACATTCCAAAGCAGACAACATAGGTCCTGAAGTATGAAATTGCCCCAAAAACAGTGAATTGGGTACAAAATTCACTGATCGCTTCATAATTTCACCACAATATACTCCCAAGGAATGTAGGTCTCATAACCAGGTCACATTTTCGGATTTGGCGAAAGCCCTGGCGACCATCTTGCATCGAAGCATCGTATTATCACTTGTTGCTTGATATTTGGAATATGTGTTATGTGAGACATGGCAAAAAAGTGACTGAAACAGAATTTTTAGAATTATCCAAATTAGGCCTCCACCAACCAATAAAGAACAGAACAATGGCGGGGCAGTGTCGGATTAAAGTGGAAGGGGGGGCATACAATTGAGCAATCTCTGATTGCTTCCTTCCTGTGTTATTTTACAAACCGGGGTAAATGTTATCTTCTATGAACCTTGTCTACTGTTATCAATTGATGTATTTTTAACCTTTTGTGTAATTAAAATCATTTTGTGTTATTGATTGCGTTTACTCATTTCCATTATGTTGTCAGAAAGAAACGATGAAAAACAAAATCCTACTAGTTTATAAAATAGTTACACGATGATTGTATTGGATTCCACAAATAATGTGTAATGTGAGTCTTGATGATGATATTGTTTTCCTACGAAGTAGGCTCTCATTTGCAAATTGTCCAGTATTATGAGAGAGTGAGTCCATCCGAATCCTTTCATTGGCAAAATAAGGAGAACCGTTGATATTAAAATCCTGATTTTTGGCATGAAGGTGCATTAGGGGACTGTTACCAGCAAGTTCTGAGCTGACCTACTTTTGATGAAAATTTCTGGTGATTTTTGATGAAAATCACTGGTGATTCTGACTTGGGCAGTGCCCATCTTAATATAGGCAGGATTTCGTGTCAACTTTCGTTTGAGCAGACAAAAGTGAAAATCATACAGTATTACTATTCTCTCAAGACAAATTGTCACAGAATACACACAGAAACACTTACGATTGGCATTCGACGAAGACAACGTGTGTTTATTATCATTTGTATCTCCCTCCGTTCGAAGAAACGAAATGGAAACCAAACAAAAATGGCGATTTGATCGTACAGTGAAAATACGGTTCGTAAGTATTCGGGGTTCTTCCACGGAAATATACGATGTAACTAAAGCTACCTCGGATGAACCAGTCTCGGATGAATATATCCCGTTAACAGACTAAGTCGTCCGAGGTAAATTCAGAGCAGCTGACGGAGTTTACATTTGACGTTGTTGTTGCTGCATGCCGACAGATTCACATTTGCTACCGCGATCATGGTGCTCATTTGAGTTTTACCAGATGATTTCCCGACAATCGTTGATTGAAATTTCGAATTTATGAAGCTTGAAAATTCAGTTTCCAACACACAAATTGAGTATAAATATTTTGGTGAAAAATATTGATTTTTTACTCAAAAAAATTGAGTTTGAACTGAAAAATTGAGTTTTTAAACTCAATCTACGAACCGAATTTCGGTACGTAAGAACCGATGTGAATGAATCCCTGCAACATTGACATTGGCAGTTTAAATATGGTCCCTTAATTAATTGCAGCTAATGAACTAGAATCTGTAGTATTAGATTAGACCAGCTAGCTGGCACTGACACTCGCAAACTTCCTACACCACTAGACTCTTGCACCGTCAGGTCTTGCTTTTTGGTGAAATTTAGTGGAATCCAAACAGATTCTCGCAATCCAACTCGATGATAATCCGCAGGAATCCAGAGTTTTCATTTCTACATCGATTGCCAAAATTTTATGGAAGTCTGCTGGATTCCCATGAATTATTTTGCAGGAGTGCTGACGGGAATCGGATTCCCGTGGAAAAGCAAGCCCTGACCGTCTCCACAAACGAAAGACAAGATGCAGAGTCGGCATGCTGAGGATCATTATGAGACTAATTATGTACATTTCATATGCTGAGTATACGAATTCCATCAAGCTCATCTCCTGTGATGCATCACTCAATTTTTCTTTTGAATCTGCATGAACACGACTCATTCAATTTTTCTGTGCATCTATGAGTGGGTAGGCAGTGCCCAATTATGCATTCTAGCTAGTCTGATCTAAGATTAGAGACTTCCAGTTCATTTACTTCCTGTAATTGCCATACTTTGTCATGAAATAAAATGATGGACCTCATATGGTGTATATGGTATGGGAATCTATTCTGTAGGACATTTATTCCAGCAGCAACGCCATAATGGTTGAAACAATGCATGCATGTTCATTTCCAGTAGATATATAATATGCACATATCTGGTTGTTGGTGATCATGGTGATCCTACATGGTTAAATATATATAGCAATTGGATATTGCAGACTTTTTATCGAGTAGCTACTCTGGAAGATTTCTTTAGCCAAGTAAAAGAAGATTGTATTTTAGATTATTTGAGACAGATCAGTTGTACAAATTTTAATGTTTGTGCCTGTTTTAACTCATTAGTTTACTGAGTTATTAACTTGAATACTTAGAATTTTGTTTGATCGTCGCTATATAGCTGGAATATTGCTGAATGCGATGTTAAACCGTAATTCTCTCTCTCTCTCTCCTTGGATATTACGGACATCTCTAGTAATATCAGGATTGAAGCACTGTTCTGTTGCCACCCGTCATGCTCAGCTGCCCTTTAGTCTCCTCGGCCAAAAATGTTAACGGACATATTCGGCCTCCACTGACTTTATTCTCATTGTTTTTCGACACACTCATTAAAGACTGTTTACCATTGATTATCAGAGTTATCCTTGCGAGAACTCCACAGTGGACATTTGCTTTCAATGTCCATAGTGTTCTGTAGAGGCATATTAATGGGTGATGCCTTAATATGCTTGAGATGCAGTATTATATAATTGGAAATTATGCTGATTATACATGCTGATGGTTTACATGTCATCCGGTGTTGTTCTGAAGCATGCAGCCATAGGTAAAACTTTGACATGTGGCTCATTATGACCCAGATAACGCAAATTAAGCGCGACTGAATTCTGAATGTGCCGTTATTGATTTTGGGGGGGGCTTGGTCTTCATGGTTTTAGCTGGTGGGGAGCTTTGGAGAGAGCAAAGAGAGATCAATACCCGACTGAATCCGAAACCCGTCAAGCCTGCCCCGCATGCTGAGTGAGTAGGAGACTCTAACAGCTTCCATATATACTGTAATGTCTAAATGGTGGTGTAACGGGGTGCATATATCGCCACGCCGTGCCATCGTCGTCGGTTCCATGACCATTTAGTACCAGTGCAGTGACAGATTAACCTGGGCCAGGGGGGGCGCCACTCTGTCAACGGCGAACGCTTCTGCCATCTCATACCATTATCATAGCTAAGCCATCGTGCGTTTGACTCTCAGAGTATCAAAACGGATACCAGGTTCCATGGTGTGACGCAGGGAATTTTACCATTGTAACTAAAA
This sequence comes from Hanleya hanleyi, assembly GCA_036873755.1. NCBI lineage: Eukaryota > Metazoa > Mollusca > Polyplacophora > Lepidopleurida > Hanleyidae > Hanleya > Hanleya hanleyi. Next base: position 9,283 of record JAVTVY010020056.1, read on the forward strand.
TGAGGTAGGCCTAGCCATGCTACATGTAGCTGATATGATTTATTTTATTGCAAGTGTAGGATTCCAGCTTGTCTCTTTCTGTGTGAGCCATTGATGCTCCAATATCTGATTCGAAAGTTGAAAATATTTTGATATTCAAGCCATGTTCACTGTCAAACCATGTTCAGGTTAACATGAACATATTCAATATGGGGGAGATGTATAACACATGTATTTATGTACATGATGGAATGAGTTTGCATCAATGTATATCAGATATCACTGATAATAATTAATATTTATTGTACATGTATTCCATCCTGTTTTATTGTACATGCTGAAAAACATGGACACTCGCAAATACTGCTTTTGAGCTTGATGTGTGCTAGGAAGACAGGTGATTTTCTCCCAGACAGTTCACATCTAAATATTGAAGTAGAATAATTATCACTTTCTCATATCATTGACATTCACAAAAATTTATGTCCAAAGGCATATAAATTCAGTTTCTCAAGTTCCTGAGACTTGTCTGAAGAGAGCCAGAAATTACCATGTGGCGGCCATGTTGAAAGCCTGCTTTAAGGTGTAGAAAACATGAATTTCACAATGTTCTGGTGAGTTACACATGAAAATCAAATACCTATAATAAATATTTGGATGTAGAATGTGGCATTACATATTGAGATTTGATTTTGTCATCCTGTATTGTAATTATTATATACATGTTGTCCTTGAACTATTGTAATATTTCAAAGCGGTATACACGTTTGTAAATTCATTATCATCATACAGCATTATTAAATTATCTACATGTATATCATACATGTTATATTCTGCTTCAAAAATATCCAGTGAATATATAAAAAAAAAAAAAATCTTCAATCACATCAAATTTCTGGCATATCGGTCATGTAAGACAAAGTGACGTGAATTTACAGAATTTCACAAAGGATAGTGGCAAAGGGGAAGAGGTCAGTCATTATGTTCCATATGCTAACATGTCAAGTCACATTGAAAAGCGGTATCTCCTTTTACATGAACTATATACCAAATTTCTACTTTATACATGTATGGTGTAGACACCTTGGGCAAATGGTCATTCATTTCATACTTGCCACCTGTACACACTTTTGGTGACATCATCCACCCAGGTCTTTATGACATTGAGGGCAAACTAAACACATAGATGCCTGTCAACTGCTTGAAATCGCCGTTATTTTAGATGTACAATAATGTAAACCTTCCTGCTTCCCAGTCCACAAAGTATTGTAATTGTAAGATCATTGCACAATGATTGAATCATGACAATAACGGTATGATGCATTTCAAAGACAATGCATGTTTATTAACCTAGAACACCAGTACTGGCTAAGGCTGAAATGGAAACTACATGTCGATCAGTTTTAGAAGCATGAAGGTGCATGAATTCTGGTGATAATTTGGTGTAAGACTCACAAAATTTAATTGACAACGGACTTGCTGCAAATTGTATTGTCAATCTTTTGACCGTATAACCTTTTCATTGGGAGGTCTTACAGCACTGCCATCCCTGAATCTTTGTTGGGGTTGGCCTCTAAGAATTTGAACTCTTATATTACTGGGTGTAATTTTCAGGACTTTAAGGGTACATGTATATACATGTAGTTCATGTAAGAGGAGATACCGCTTTTCAACGTGACTTCACATGTTAACAATGGCCGACCACGTCACGATTTGCTACTATTGGAAATCCCGTAAATTCATGTCACTTCGTCTTACATGAACTATATATGCCACTTTAAGGTTTCGTATAAACATGATTCTAATTTGCTCATTCTACATGCAACCATGCTTGCATGTAATCAGACATGTTCACACATTGCATACCAATACACATGTAGCTGTCTGCTTTGTTCATATAACAATGGCACTGGATAGTTCACATAACAATGCATGGCACTGGATATTTAGAATTTTGGCAATTTCAGTAAATACAGGTTGGAGTTGACTACAATGTAGACATAGTTTCAGAACCGGGGTATACATAATTTATACTCTCATATAGATGTAATATTGTGTCTGAAATATCGGTAAGTGACATTTCGGCACAAAGTACATGTTCACAGGCCAACAGGCATGACAGGCCAGAATATTTCACGTTAATGATCAATCTGTTTCCGTCAAAGCGATTTATCGTTTCCGACTATTATGCTTCAAATAGATGTGGTGTGCTTGTTTCATCTGACCAAAAAAAGTATTTCAATAAGCATAAAATCTCTATTTTATATGGCTGAATTTGGGGAAACCTACGGGCTGTTTTTATGCAATAAACGTCACCAGGTCAGGATTTCCTCCATCGTGTGGGGACCAATGAGAGTGCTAGCTATTGTCTTGTACACATCATCAGTTTATGATCACCTGGTCAAATGCATGGTGAACGTGTGGTCAATCTTGTGAGAAATGTTGAAATTTCACACATGAATAAATATAATTCTGTTGCTCATTGTGTTTGTTTGGGAAATGTCAGAAGCCACGAAACTAAAGGGGGAATCGGTTTCCCTGAAAATTTGGAAAATTGTCCGTTCTGTGTTGACATTTCCACCCAGAAACTGACGATAATGGGAACATTTCAATTCTGCTAGCTGCAAATTGTGCACCACACACTGTCAAGCTATACGACAAGAGGTTAAATGTAGAGGGATTTTAAGCACCCCCCCCTCAATTTTGAACTGTGGATGGAATGACTTTATAATCCACAAGGCAGATGTGACCAAGCATATCCGTCGTGGATCTTTTCATGACTGGGCAAAGCAAAACGGTCGATGCAACAACAACACCACCATCTAAACATATTCCATGCAACAGTTTGTGAAATAAAAGGATGTTTCTGATATTACACTTCAAAGATGTGAAAGCAATTCTTCGAACCTCTCTGTGAAGCAAATATCCTTTCATTCTTCAAATAACTTGCAGGCAATTCACCATGCTTGAAAAATGATCAATATTTTACAAAAGATAAAACTGGCAAATGAAAACAGAACCATTTAAACAACTTCATTTTATGACATTTATTATTAAAGAAGGCTCCCATACAATTATTTCACAGAACCTGCTATTAGTTTTCAGGGGATTCCCATAGATAGAATACACAGAACTGAAAAAAAAGTTTCCGACCATTCACAAAATATTCTGATTTTGACATTGCCTATTGAGTCGACCAAGGTGTAAACTTTCAATTGATGGTTCAGATGTCAAATTCAGTAAAATTTCACAAAGGAATAAATTTGTTAGTATCAATGATACACTACAGAATTGCATACCCTTACCGCTTTGCAGTGTACACTCCAAGATGCAGTGTGGTTGCAGTGTGGTTGCAGTGTAACCTTCAACCACACTGCAACAACAAGAAAATTACAGGCACACTGCAGACACACTTCAGTGCAACAGCACAGATCTCCAGGCACACTGCAAACACACTGCAGAAACTTAGAAACAATCCAGGCACACTGCAGACACACTGCAGAAACTTAGAAAATATCCAGGCACACTGCAAACACACTGCAGAAACTTGAAAAAAATCCCAGGCACACTGCAGACACACTGCAGAAACTTAGAAAAATTCCAGGCACACTACAAGCACACTGCAGGGACTTTAACTCTTTTGATATAAAAGAGACACACTGCCGAGACACTGCCAGGACTTTAACTTTTGCATATAAAATAGAGGGAGATATTGTTTGTTCAGGGTTATTCCACTTTCTTTGATCTTCTCATTTACAAGATCAGCTTGTATTGCCACACTGCAACTTTTTTCTGCAGTACATGTACCTCATTTGTATAGTGAAGATAATTCCAAGTACACTGCGACTGAAGGTTACCCTTACCAAAAAATCTTGTAAGATCTTGTAGGATTTGAAATTTTCTTACAAGATCTTGTGAGATCTTACAAGACAGTTGTTTTGTCCTACACGATCTTACAAGATCCTGAAGGACAAAGCTGGCTGTCCTACAAGATTTTGTAAGATCCTGCAGGACAGCTGTCCCACATGATCTTGTAAGAATAAGTTTGCCTGTAGGACAAAATATCAGTTTGCTTTTGGAAAGTATTTTTATAAGACAGTTTTACAGAATATCCACAACATTGGATCTCCAGTTGAAGATATGGTTAGCACTTTCTCTTTCAAAAATGGCAGGCATAATATTATCATGATATATACCAAAATTGTACTTCCCTCTACTGAATCAATCATATGGAGGACCTCATCTGTTTCACTCAAGTAAGAAAATTGTTCTTGAAAGTAAAAAAAAAATCTATCTGATAATAGTTTACCTTCAAACCTGATTGGGAAATTCTGTCAAAGTATTTGTTTTTCAATATGTTATCTAAACGGTGATACAAGTTATCAATATATCCATTTTGGTGTCAGCGACAAAATGCGACGAATTCTTCAATGAATACCAACAAAAACAACAGGTTGAATTAAAAAATACACAAACTTTGCGTAAGACTTCAGAGATCATATTAGTGACATACGGGTTTTCATTCGAATAAAATAAAGATATCAATAATATCAATCTCTACATAGTGTTATCAAAATAGTATCATATTTGTGTAAGAAATCTTGTTGAATTTAGATTTTATAATAAAAGTAATAAGTTTAATTAATAATCAGTCCAATCCAAAGAGTTTATAATAAAATTGGACATAATGAAGAAAATAATTTCAGAAGAACACACCAGTTCTAACATGATTTTCAAGAAAAAATGTCCATTGATGAATGTTCATTATCACCAATTATATACAGATAATATTATTCTATTTTCCTGGTAGTCTATTACATTAGCAATTGACTTGCTGGCATCAATTCAACAATTTGAGGAGAGTTATCTCCCCTGTACATTTTAATTGGCCACTGATGGCGCCACCATGCTGTCATATGAGAACAACAACAACAGCAGAAAAACATGCAGGATAGAGTGCAAAAAGAAAGTTCATTTATTCATGTTAAGCTGGAACTATTGAGGTTTAAAGAACTGTATTGCAGCTGGTGATGAGTGAAGCTACATGTAGTGATGGTAAGTAAGTTATAAATATAATTATAATGTTGTAACTTAAGTGGCAAAGCAATTCTGCTTTCTAGTTAAACTAAGAATGTTGTAATGTGGACCCTCTATGAGCTTTAACTATCAACAAGTTTCTCTTCAAATACTTGGCATATTAAATAATTGATACTCTTCTCAGTAACTACTGCAGCACTTCACCTTATATTTGCAGTCAAAATTAATGACTCATTTAGCCTGGAATTCACAAAGAAATATCCATAACTCGATCTGTCTCAAAATTCCTTTCAGATCTACCCAGGTTGATCAAGGCAGTCTGAATTGCCATTGTTGCATTGTCAGCTGGAAAAGCCCAGGCTTGGGGACCTCATGTGAAGATTGGCTATGCACCCCTGGAGGAAATACCCCGGAGGGTGAGATAAAAAGGTTATTTCACACCACTGCTTGTGTATTTCCTGTTTATGTCAAACAGTAGGATTTAACTTGCTAGGAAGTTTGGGGGGGGGGGATGTTAGCTCTCAATAAATCAGTTGACATCCACACTTGTTGTTTTGAAATGTTTGTCATTTCCTGCTTATATTTCCAGAAGATTTGAGAATATTTCCATACCAAAGTTCTGATGAAATCGCAAAGGAATATTTATTAAGATCAATTGATAACAAATACACTGTTGGCATAACCAATATTTGCTATGATAAAAATGTGACCAGGAAAAGCAGGATAAATTCTGATTAGATTTCCTATCACCATAACCATGATAACAGGCTATATTTTAATTGTCTATTTATTGCACTATTCTTGACCAAGGCTAAGGATTGCTGCATAATTCACATTGTACATCTGTACCCACATCTTGAAAATGAGAACATTTCACTCATTTCATTTAAAACGTTTTAAACAATTTTTTTCTCCTCAGATGCAACCAATCAGACTTGTTCGAGGCGCACATTTCATCGACTCGGAGCAGACATGTGATCATGGAAATCATGCAGCGTCTATTGTTGAATTACTTCTTATATTAGTGTACATTCTCAATATTTTTTCCAATTGTGATTGCATTTTCATTTAGTGTTGATCAGTAATTCTGGATTCCACTTCAAAATATTTTGCTTCAAATCCATGAATACTGCTTAAGTATCATAATTTATATTGCTTTATAATACTCGTAACATGCATTCAAGAATGTGTATTTTACATTAATAACAAATGACTTGAATGACTTTGGTGCTACTGGACCCAAATAATCTTTGTTCAGTGAGCGGCACATGTTTGGTTTTTGCACAGGGCATAACAATAACATCACATTTCTATGATATTTCAATGCAAATCATCCTGGTTATCGTCACATTCACTAATATCAGCATTACGCCAGTTGAATGTAGTGTAATATTTTTAAGATTTCTCTAATCATACTTTTTCGCTAATGTCACAACAATTTTATACAATTCTACCCATTTAAATTATGAGGATAACCTCTGAATAGTTTCATGATAACTTGACACATTGATAACTTGATAACAATTTCTTTGCTAATTTGATGATTTTTCATTTTTTATAGATTACTGCAAGAAGAAGTTTCCCTGTACCAGAAAGGTGATTTTGGATGCGATGAAATCAAAATTGAATGGGGAGCTAAAAAGTTATAAAAGACACTTGATCTGTTGAGAAAAACATGGATGCCTTGGACTTTGGAAGCTACGTGCATGTGCTGGTTGCTATTCCCTACAAATGTTTCTATTTTATATAATAAAATGTATGACATGACAACATAATAATCCCTTGTGTGTATAGCTGTATATACGTTCTGTTTTGTGTGTATAGCTGTCTACACGTTTCTGTTTTATACAATAAAATGTATGAAATGAATGCATATAATTTGTTGAGTATCTCTTTCGACACGAAACGTTTCCTCGTAAACCTGCAGTATATTGGACAACCCTGCACAACTATCCAGCATTATTCTATCTGCGTTAATGGACACAAATGACAGCCCTGTAGGACAACCCTGTAGGGTCCTGAAAGATGGTCTTGTAAGATCCTGTAGGACAGTCATGTAAGATCCTGCAGGACAGTCTTGTAAGATCCTGTACTTGTAGGATCCTGAAGGATGATCTTGTAAGATCCTGTAGGACAGTCTTGTAGGATCTTGTAAGATCCTGTAGGACAGTCTTGTAAGATCCTGTAGGACAGTCTTGTAGGATCTTGTAAGATCCTGTAGGACAGTATTACAAGAAAAGTGCCAAAATCTTACAAGACTGTCCTACAAGATCTTACAGGACACTTTCTGACAAGATCTGACAAGAAATTTTGGTAAGGGTACACTGCAGCTGAAGTGTGCCTGCAGTGTGTTTGCAGTACCTGATTTGCATAATTGGCCCAACCTGCAGACACACTGCAAACACACTGCGACTGGAGGTTACACTGCAGCTGAAGTGTGCCTGCAGTGTGTTTGCAGTACCTGATTTGCATAATTGAGGTAACCTGGAGACACACTGCAGACACACTGCAAACACACTGCGGCTGAAGGGTACACTGCAGGTGAAGGTTACACTGCAGCATAAGTGTGTCTGCAGTGTGTTTGCAGTGCCTATTTGCATAATTGGCCCAACCTGCAGACACACTGCAAACACACTGCAGGCACACTTCATAGACCCACAATGCCAACTGCAGCACACTGCAAACACACTGCATTCTTGAAGGCCCCACACTTCACACGATTATAATACCCACACTGCAAACACACTGCAGACACACTGCAAACACACTCCAAAGCAGTAAGGGTATGCATGTTTACATTGACATGATTTAGATTGACGTATTCATGCAACTACATAATGAACAGGTATAACAGACCAGATCAGTAGTAATGATTATATATCCATTACCGATTATACAAGATAACTTCCACCTTATTATTAGCATGATCTTATACCAGGAGCCGCGGAGCACATTTGAAAGTGGGAGGGCTGAACTCCTATACCGGCCATGTTAAATGTTGGACTTGTGCTATCTAAGATAGGACTTATAACATTGCGGTCCCAAAAAGTGAGGGGGCAATTAGTATTAGCTTTGGAAGACTAATCTAAGATACTTGGCTCTTCACAGAACTGTCACATTTATGGTTCAATGGGCATGATACCGGTACATACAAAACTCCCTGCTCCCCCTCTGATTTCATTCTCAATGTAACTCTAGTCTCCAGAAAGAAGAAATGTAACAGCTGAAACTTTCCAACCTCATAACTTAATCATGTTAATGTGGGTCATTTTGAACCTGCATGCTTGTCAAATCTGAAGACTGATATGCAACTTTTATTATGCATGTCACGGGTTAATTTGAAATATATTGTAATGGCCAACAACAATGTAAAATCGAACAAAACTCATTCTGCCTCAACGTGCATGATACATGTAAGTGCCTAAAATAAAGATTTACCTGAGATAATGTTTTTCTCTCATATACTCACAGCTTTTAAGAGGCAAAATCAGAACAAAAATATTCAAAATCAATCTAGCCCCCACCCCGCTACCCGCTCTTCTGAACATACCTCAACATGATCAAAACAGCAAATGAAATAGTACTTGCATTTTCCTGGTATATATGCCGATACCAGCCATGTTAGCTCTGAACAGTTTCACACCTAAATTGGGCAATGAGTACATGTAGGTAATCATCAACCATAGGGGCAGTATCAAGTGACTGGTACATGTACATGGTGATGGTTTACATATACATTGTACATGTGAATGTAAAACATGTTTATAATATGATCTGAGGGGGCCGGATACTTGTTCATGTTGGCCTGCAATGACGCATGAACATATCAAAATGATGAGCATTAGATCAGAAAATCACCAGGTGGGTCTACATGTATAATTCAACCTCTCAGAAAACTATGTGCAAATTGCATTAGCTGCCTTTTCAATTTGAAACTCCACAAACTGCATTCATGAACCTTAAATTATTTTTCACAATTTGCAGTGCATCCAAATCGGCGCCCCGGCAACATGATCAATAAATAACTTGTCAAGTACTTCTGTTATTAGTTTGCATTAGGTATGTTAAAGTATACATGCACTTGTTCAATGTGGCTCACTTTTTTACCTGCAGTATAAAAATGACCTGAGACTTTGACTTTATAGCTCAATCCTGACTGAACAGAGCATCGTGCATGGGTAAATTCAAAATGGCTTCTGTGAGGTTGTTATGAACAAGTACTGATTTCTTGTTTTTCATCAACAGTTTTGGCTTTTCCTGCATAGAAGTGCTTACCCCTAAAATTGTGGGAAAATGTCTTCGGGACCCGTTTAACCCCCAGGATATTAGGGAAAACATGTTTGCGCCATTGCAGTACATGTAGTTCCTTAACTATGCCTGCACAGAATGGGAGAAGAACTGACTGTATACAAACCAGTATGATACAGCCTTTCGCCCATAGGGCAAAATTTCACATCCACTTAACAGTTTTCAGCCAGTTGTGGACCAAAACATTTCTCTGGATCATTATAAATTAATTTGAGCCATCCGGTGAAATCAATATCTGCGGAAGAAAACAAACGTTTCTTTAACAGGTCTTTTCCTGTGGGTCCACCGTGTTATGGTTAAATCAATTGGCACTGGCTACTGACTTCCTGAGAGCTGTAAATCATTCTCTTACACCTTTCCAATATCTTGGGACTATAAATCATAAGCAAGATATGCGGTTTTTCATGTTTTCCATTACCAAATAGCCAATTCTTCTGTAGATGTGGTTGGTTGCATTTAAATGTGATTGATTATGCTTGTTGGAGTTTTTTTTGGTATTATTCTTCATAACCATACATATGCATGATGTAGCTTGATCGATTGGTATTAATCGTTTTTAATTATTCTTAATTATTGACAGAAGGGTCATGTGCCGTTTTGAGCTTTGTCTGAACCTTGTCTGTGAGACTGTGGTATTTTACATCATCATGAACACCTGATCTACCTTACACTGACTGGTCAATCAGTCAATCAAGTGCACATGCTATATTAATTCATGGGATGTACCAACATCATTATGTATCCACCAGATAAGCTGACTTTCATTCCAACTGCCAAATATGGAGTGACCTTTAGACGCTCACGTTTCTGATTGGCTGAGATGCCGAGTGCCGAGTATGGGCAGCCGGATATCAGTGCATGACCTCTGTGACCTCTGCTTTGAACAGAGGCAAGCCGACCTCTCGATTGGCTGACAAGATTACACGATGTCATCAATGGATTACATGTAGTACATTCAGCAAAGCCATCTATCAGGGCTCCTGATGACAGAGATAGAGGGAGGGAAGGGCTGGTAATTGAGGGTGGGCATGATCAAGTAAGGTTACTACATGTATATCTGATCAAATAACAAAGCGGCCAATCATTGCAGACATTTTAACAATGTTCCGCACCAGGTTTTAACAGCCTGTGTGTTCTGAAAGATATACGTCAGGAATCTCTGACTTTGGGGGGCCAAAAGTATCAGATAATCAAGTGTATTAGCCAATACATATAGTCTGGTCAAGGTTTGACTTCAGCCTGCCATGAGGTGTGGTTTGAAGTGCTAAAAATGAAAGGAAAGTTTCAACCCAATCAGCTAAAAACTACGGCTCAGCTTAGTATTTATGGATTTTTTTTCTCAAGCTTTTTTAAACACATAGATCATATTTTGAATCCATCTATGGCATAGAAATCTGCTACTCATGGGTATAGCATCTTTGGTTTGCTTTTCATATCAAAAGCTGATTTAGGTCACGCCTGCATGCCAGATGACAATATAGTTTTTCAGGGATTCATGAGTGAGTAACATAATATTGTTATTATATTGCTGTTTTGCAAAGTAGATCAATGTTTTGGCAAAGCTATGAAAATCTGTCATCTGAATTGATCATGTATATATTTAGCCATTACTTGGTCCACTGACCAAATTTATTTGAGTTTTGAAAAGTTCAAAAGTTTTTCTTTGTGAGAAAACATGGCCTACGGTACTTTATTAGGCACCTCAACAATGTCTTTGAGTAATGGTAAAGATATGCATTTGTATTGGGAGTGGTGGAGAGTGGAATTTGAATCCCTTGTTTCAGAATAATGATTCTTAACAATGATGGATGATGAGAAAACAGGGAAGTAGATTTGGACAGGCAGATTTTGTATTCTCAAGTCAGTGGCTATACGCCATGGTTGGAGTCAATGCAGGTGCACACCATAAGGAATCCAATACATGTACGCAGGGCTTTAATAATTGTCATTGGATAACATCCTGCTGTACAATAAATCCTGATTAATCTCATCAGCACGTGATAATTAATGGATGTATGTGGTTTATTGATGACAGCTTCTGATGCAATCAAATTAATTTATATTAAGCATTAATTGGCTATATCATTAATACACATTATTATATGCATGGTACATGTATTAGACTGTGTGTATGCATACATTATGGGACCCTGGGGCACCTGTGGGGTTCCCGGGTGTGGAAAAGGATAGGACCCCACCCTTGGGGTCCCGGGTGTTAAAAGGAATAGGACTAACTACGTGATTTGCGGGTGTGAAAAAGAATAGGAACCAAAAGTCGTGATATGAATGAAATAGTGTTGAAAGCGACATTAAATCATATTCACTCACTCATTATGGGACATGTTCCTTCTGAGAGATAATGTAACATAAACTTTGACCTGGACTATGATGGTGAACATGGTGACTAATGGGAACATTGAAGGTGAGTGGTTGAAGCAATAGCAGGTTTAGGGAGGTACACCAGGGTTGGACATTTCTGACTGTGTGAAATTTGTTCTCTTCTCATTTTGATTTATATATGCCACTTCATTTTCACCTGAAACAATTACAGATCAGTTCTACATGTAGCGTTCAAGTTAACTTCTCGTTGTTTTCTTCCCTCTCGAAATATGAGAGGAGACTTGAAGGAACTTTGCGAATATCATCGGTTACATCAGGGGTTATTTTAGACACTTTTCCTTTATATAACTCGATTTCAAAAAGATGAAAAACTCAATTTTTCGGCGCGCCTACGGCGCGCAAAATAAACAACAAAACTCAATTTTTTCGGGTTTTTCATTGCATGCAGTCTGGAAACTCAATTTTTTTATCTTTTTAGTAGGACACTTACAATAAATAAATTCGCGACAATTTTTCATCGTGAATGAACATGTCAGTAATGTTATGAAGCTCATCAAGCAAAGTTGCGTGTCATACATAGCTGCATACAAGTTTGTTTGCTATCCAACTGTGATTGGCCGATTATATTTTGGCTAAAGATGTTAAGTAGAAATACTTCCCTCAGAGATAGCTTCATTTAATTAAAAAATGAGCGCGAATAAAACAAGAGAGTTTTAAAATCCAAGTTATCTCGGGAAGTTCTATTTGGTCGATTATTTTGGGGGTGGGAGAGAGTACTTTAGCTCTGGATTGTGATAGGTCAAAGGTGAAAATATTTTCCCTACAAATAGCTTACTTTAGTTTAAAAAATCTATACTTATAGTCAAGAAATAAAAATTGTCCCTTGTCCATTTCCATGAGTTAAGCAATCCTTGACAAAGTTGGTGGTTGAGTATTGTAAGTGTCTGGGTATTTGTAAGTGACAGGAAAGAAATGAAGAAATAAATGGCAATAAAAATGTTAATAAGAGACGTAAAAAATAAAACAATGGTGGTTGTGAAGTTTTGTGGATTTCACGAAAAAAATCCAATGCTGCTTGGTAAATGCAGATAAATGGCCAAAAATTGCAAATTAAACTCAATATGCACCCTATTTTGTAGTATGTGGTGTGGGACTTGTTTACAAAACATACTGGGGTTTCAGAAATTTCCATCGGGCAGAAATAAAATTATTCATAAAAACGTATATTTTGTATGTTATAGCATATGCCCCCGCATGTAGATCCCCAGTTGCGCAGGACTGAGTGTGGATCTTTTGTTTTTACACCAATCTGCATTGCTCACTTTGTGTATTTATTCCCAAATGGTACATCAGCTGTATTTTGGGGAATGTCTGTTTTGTTCGTTTCTTGTTTCTGGGGAAACGTCTTTCAACGTCACACGTATCCAAGTGAAATGTTGACTGAGAGAGAAAATGCTTGCCCGTTGTCTTGGTTCCGGAGATTGACGGACAGCGTGTCTCGGAGACCAGACTCATAAGCCACAGCAGTATGACAGCAGTGGTTCCCGAGTGGACTAAAAGAGGGGACGTAACTTTGAAATATCAAAATGGCGGACTAGTTCGATCGTCGAAAACGTGGCCGAACAATTTGCTTTGAAATGAGAAACGTTCAGGACAATGTCTTTATCGGACCTATACGACTGAAATGAGAACAGTTCAAGACCAGACGTCCTTATCGGAGCTATACGATTGAATAATAAAGGTACACAAGTTATCTGTCTGCACATCAGTTACAAATCCTGAGTGCTTATCTCGACTCGAGTGGCGTGGCTGGTCACACGTTTTTTTTTTCTTTCTCGCGGGGGTTTTGGGGGAGGGGGACGGGATAACAGACGACGAAACTCAGTTTAGATTACTCAGAAACTCAATTTATTTCGTAGAAACTCAATTTTTCGCGCGCCTTCGGCGCGTAAATTCTCAAAATTTTAGAAAACTCAATTTTTGGCAATAAAACTCAATTTACAAAATTTTGCAAAAACTCAATTTGTAATTGTTTTTCATCGTGGTTACCACGATGAAAAAAGTGTCTAGAAAAACCCCTGTACATTTATTTTTGATTGTCAGCATAATTCCTCAGGCTCGTCATAATCATGTGCAACGTAATGTAGATTTACATGCCTGACTAAGCAATGCGAAGAGTATACATCCGTGCTTTGCTCTATATCTTCAAATATGTATAAAATTTGCTAGTGCATTCATCCATGATTAACCAGTGAGATACGAAGCATCTCCAGAGAATTCTACATCTGCCATGTTTACCATACGAATGAACAGTGACTATGTACATGTACATCAACCAGTGAATCTCGGGTTCTAGCACTGATTCCTGCCCAAGGCTATATAGATTGGGACCTTAATGTAAAGCACGGTTCCATTGAATTTCTTGGAAATCGTGGGACACAGATGTGTTGAACTTCAGGAAGAAATTTACCCGGCAGGCAGAGAATTCCATTTCCATCTCCTTGTAATTTGTCTGATTCTCTATAACATGTACATGAACATACATGTATAGGCCTGTAGGTATGATCATGATGGTCGGGGACTGTACTGGGTATGTATTCTACTGTATACCAGGACTTTTATGTTCAAATTTATACTATAGTATGAAGGAGTAAAGTGTGACTTTCACAGTTCATAGTTTGGTCAGTATCATGTGGACCTGGAAACTTGAAATCATTGAAACTTGTGATATCCATTGGCCATGTTCTCTCTGGTATGGCGATAGAGATATTTCATTTACATGTACACAGATTGTATCTTGTGTGCATAATGTCCTCAGATAAATGTGTACACAGTCTTTTATATGCCCATTGTAGATGAGGCCCTATAACGTGATAGCAAATTCTGTCCATCCATCCGCCTGTTAACTTTACTCGTTCATGCGATATCTCCAATCCCAATATTGATCAGTCGCAAATGTTGGTACCCATGGGCCTAAGGGAACCTATTCGTTTTGAGGGGGCAGTTTGTCATGTAAGGATCTTCAAATCAGGGACACCGTGTGTAATAAAGATTGTCAGGTAGCTTTTCCAGGCTCAACAAAGGTTCCCTACATGTAGTCGCCTATTGTGTATTCCTTACATGACGAATACACCTTTTGAGGTCAGAATTAAGGTCATCAGACATAATCACTGTGGCCCGAAAATCAGGAAATCTTCATACATAGATTTGAAAGTGCATAATTTACCCATACCTTAGGCGAAGAAAAAAAATGTCTGTTTCCGGTTACCCGACCGAGTCTAGATAAATCGTGCGACTCTAAAAATTTTATCAGCAAATTCCAACGAAATCACTACCAAGGCCGCGTTTTACGACAACAACAACAACAACAACCGTAAAGCGGCGCGCCCACTGGCCAGCATACCGTAAAGTGTGACTGGAGCTGACAGCATGGCATGGGGGCAGGTTGACAATCTTTTCAGGAAATAAAGCACCTACTTCTAGGTCGGGAATCGAGAAATCAGCAACCTGATTACGCTTCAGTCGACTTGATCATGTTTATCAGGACAATTCTAAACATATTCTCCATCAACTTCGAAAGAAATCTACTGATTTGATGGCTTGAAATGGCGTTTGTTAAAGCAGTGTTTAGCGGACACGGCAGCTTGCAAGTGGTGTTCGTTTTCAGCGAAATCGGCGACGACACAGTCAAAGTCGCCGTCAAAGTCTAACCGACCGGTACCATTTCTCCGCTAAAAAATCCAAAAGTTCCCCGACATGTTTTATTATGAATGCATTGAAATAAACCCCCAAGATTCAAGCAAGTAATAATTCTTCTGTTTTCGAGAAATGGCTTGTTCAAATCGTTGTACTGTTGTACAGTCAGGACTCCCGTCTCGTTTCCCAAATTGCTCGAATTAGATAGGCGCTGGTACAAACCTCCATGATGTTCAAATTAATTTCCCATTTCATTTTATGTTGTATATGTCAATTTTTTCTTCAGGCTTTTCCAAAAAATAAGTACACTCTCCCTATGGAAGGCACTGAAATTCCACATGGAATTTTGTATTTTTCACTAAAAATCCTTGAAGTTCTACAGGAAAATTTCATCATTTCTGGGCGGAAATCCTTGGAATATATTGTTTTGCATCTCAAGTTAATAAATTAAAACGATACTCGTTTTGGTGGTAAACAGCAGTCAAACACATTATTGACAATTCTTATTTCCATAATATCGATCAGTACAATAACTGGTTTCAGCAGAACTCATTGAAATATCAAGATTTGCTGGATCCAGTAAAGATAAAAATACCAACGATATATATTTGGAGGGTATCCCCCCCCCCCTCTTTATCTTTTGGGGGATAAGATCTTTTGAATATCTGAAAATATGGGGGGATGTGTCCTGGGAGAATATGTTAAAGTGGGTGGGAATGTTATACAATCAAGAATATATTTGTAGACCATTGTATATGGGACAGGAGTACTGGACATTAAAATAAAATTTATTTCCAAAATAATTTATTTTTTGGCCCTACCTAACTCTATTTTTTTCTGGCCCGTAATCGGAAACAGACATATATTTTTTTTTGGCCTTATCATGATCATGTATCGGTATGTACATTGTATGTGGTATCATGAATATTAAAGTCTGGTCAAATGTGTTTGTGTATTTTGAAGCCACATGTGCTCTTGTTTTCCTTTATAATCTACTTCTAAAGGATTATGTGGAGTATAGTCTAGGGCTGACTTCTGATTGCAGTGTGCACATCCTATTTATCATGATGACAGGATTTAGGTGGCTGATGTGTTAAACCATAATGATGATAACAGGATTATCTCTCTGCCTAAGATAGGCCCATAAAGACACAGTAGGATATGGTATGGCCATGAAGGCAGGAGTAGAAAAAAATTTTAAAACCATTTTTGTAATTATTAATAATACAAACCTTTCATTGCCATAAACCTCTCAGGTGGGAATCCCGTCGTAGCTGAATAGATGCACAGAGTTGAAAAGCGCATACATTCATAATGTCCGCATTACAACGATTCGAAGAATCAATCCAATCCAGAGCCAACTGAAGGTGTTCCAGATCCAAGGGAATTGTTGGGGACTGAAACTCGGGCTGCCTCCATGAGAGAGTCCAAGATTGCTTTCAAACCAGCCAGTCTCGTCAGATCACCGAAGTTAAGCAGCGTTGAGCTCGGTCAATACTTGGATGGGTGACCGGGTGCTGTACTGGCTGGGCTGATCAGTGTCCAGCATAATAGGAACTGTGGACACTCTCGTGTTCTGGCACATGTAGGCACCGTCGTGATATGACTGAAAAAATGTTGAAAACGACGTTAAATCCTACTCACTCACTCACTCAAACCAGCCAGTGATTAACCAATCAGTACATGAGGTAATATTGACAGAAGCACAGGGAGCTGCCTCAAGGGACTCTGTTTGAGGATGGGACATCGTAATCTGAGTTGATTTCTTGACATCGGAAATCAGAGAGAAATCCCTGTTGACAGGTACAGCCTTAGTCAGCCAAGGGGAATTATATGCACCCTGTAAGTTGAATCCAGACGAAGTGATGGTCTTTGAACCAAGAAAGATGACTTCGCTTCAGCAAATCTCTGAGTTGAGGAACTTTCCAATCTTAACCAAAAAGGCGAGGGCGGAAGAGACAGAGCCCGAGAATCAGGATCTCCTCTCGAAGGTGCTGCTGCCGTCCACAAATTCTTAGATTTGGATTCTGCTGGAGGATGAGGATCCAGTCTCAGAACAAGAGGGAGGGAATTTGGCTTAATGTCACACTCAAGTTTGTTTCACTCATATGGTGACAGTCAGTGTGGTTGGTGGAGGAAGCCGGAGTACCCGGAGAGAACCACCGCCCTTCGGCAAGTAACTGACAAACTTTCACACATGGACCAGCTGGGCTCGAACCCGTGCCGGTTCAGCGGTGTGAGGCTAGTGGTCAGCGGTCACCGGCGAAGCGCCTTAGACCACTCGGCCACCGAGGGCCCTCTCGGAACAAGATCATACAAGACTTGAATCTGTGAAGTAAAATCAAAGTCCGGTTGTCTCTCCGAATCTCAATTTGGAGATCGTGATCTGGACTGGAAATTAGGGGATCTGGATCTCCTGCCTCTAGAATTTCTTGATGAATGAAGACTGTCTTCAGATGAACAAAAATCTTCAAAATTGTGATCACCTACTCTATAGTCCTAGTATGGGAAGGGACCTCGTTCGGGAACGGAAACGGCATGGAAACGAGTATTCCTTAACTTCATTTCCAAAATGGGTACGACTTTTCGGTATACATCTATCATGATCCCGAAGACCTGATGTCTGTGTCTGAGTGTGATGTCTCTTTTGCACCACTCCTGTAAAAGAAGTCAAAGTCAGGTTCCCACCAGAGTCAATCATATTTTTCATGAAACTCGGTTTTCCGGCTTCCTGGCCCGGACCTTCAGTCCTTCGGGATCAAGAACCGGAGCGAGTACACGTCAGTTGTTGTGGGGTATACTGGGCCGAAAACCCCGATTCCGGTTCCGGGACTGGGTCGTATTTTTGACGACCCCAGACGACGGGATAGTGGAGATTCAACTGCATTAATTTCTGATAGAATATGCGTCTCATAACCCGGAGATCGGGACACCCAGGTCCTACCCGGAGAACGGGAATCCCGGATCCTACCCGGAGATCGGGACGCCTGGTTCCTGCCCGGGTCCTACACGGAGAATGGGATACCCAGGTCCTACCAGAGATCGGGATGCCCGAGTCCTACCTGGAGATCAGGATGCCTGGGTCCTATCTGGAGATCGGGATACCCGGGTCTTATCCGGAGATCGGGAAATAATTGACATCTCAAGTAAACTCTCTTCCAAGAACTCATCCTGGACTCTAGCAGATAAAACTACGTGTAACGGCAAAATAGGAGACGGGGGTGATAATCCACGACCCCCATGTTTAGGCCTGGGCGAAAGAGATCGCCGGCTGCCCCGGTAAGCCCTCGGGATAGACAGTGGTGAACGGGACCGGTTAATCGTGACCGAGTCAAAATCTTGTAAGCCTGTGGTAGTCCGGTGGCTTAAGGCCAGATTTTCACTTCATCGTGACAGAGTGGAATAAAGCACCAAATTTGGCACACGTGTCGTCAGATGCACCGAGAACAATATCAGAAGGGGTGCCCCCGATTTCGAGGCCCAGGAGGCAATATGTGGCCCATTAGGGGCCCGGGGTCATTTTGGGCCTATAAATGGCAATTTTTATCCCAACGATTTTCAAAACATCATACATTCGCCATTTTTCAGGGTAAGAGTCTGAAAGTTTCTACACTAATAGTGTTGGCAAGGGTCTAGCGAGAAATGCAAAGTAATCCAAGATGGCTGCCATAATGACGTTACAGCTACGTCAGAACCAAAATATGGTCAATTTTTGACTAATTTTTGATCCGAAATTTTGAATTATTGTTTTTCTTTTTTTTTCTTCGTGTTAAGATTACAGTAAATATTAGAAAATAATCATATATAACTGACTCAGATGGCACGACATCCCCTGACTGACCTTTGCCAAACTGGGTCAAGTTGGACCAGATCCTTTATGCAACAAATTCGTTGGGGCTACCATACAACGAAACCCGCGACTGGACAATGCATAGCTACCAAGTGTCATACTAATATAGTGTTAGACTTCCATCTACACATTTTTGAATATGCTATTCGGGATTCCTGCTGCTGAAGATTGAAGTTGCGGCGCCAATGCGAAAGCTATGGCCCTTCTTGCATATCGCCCCAATCTATTAAAGAGGGTCAATGCCGATTAAAGAGATTCCGTGTTTTATATGAGCTGAGAAATAGGCAGCTGAAACTGGCGTATTCTCTGGAAATTTGAACAGGGGCCCGGCCTCGGATGTGAAATATGTAACCGAAAATAAGCAAGGATTGATTGAACTGGACAATATCTAATATTATCAGTATAAACAAAATAACTGGTTTATGGGATATGTTCTGTTTGAAGTTGTGGATAATAATGTAATGCTATGTAATGGGTCAGATTGATCGGAGAAAGAGACATCGTTGTATTAAAGAACATTGCTATTGCAGTCTTGTTCTGAACGATCTGTCAATTCACTAATGCGTAAAAAAGCAGAAATGCTACCAAAATCATTGCTGGTAAAAGAATTACATGGATACAATGTGGGGTAAAGCATAAAATATCTTCTGGAGGATATCCTTAGTTATGGGCAATCTGGTATCCGGTCGTGTAATTTTGACATGCCCGTAAGTAGCTTTTTGGCAAGGAATAGCTGCGTAGGATCGTGTACTGCAGCCAAATTGTGCGCATAACTGATAGACGATACGAATGTATAAGCTGTGGAGGGTGCATACTTGTTGAAATGCAAGAATGTTTTGAAGGAAACCAACTGTGACGATGAGATGAGGAATATCTTGCTGGCACACTGACCTGTGTTATTGAGGAAATATCTGCACACATGTATGCTTGAAGAACAACAGACAGGGTATTGGGTGCGACGAGCAATTGAGCCAAGGGGTTAGAGACAACGCTTCCTGAAATTGTAACCGCGAGAGTTTCTCAGGAATAAGATTGTTCCGAAATATGTTTTGACCTGAACAGAATGTCATTTCGAAGGCAGGCAACTACTAACTAACGCACTAATTTCAACCAATTTCAAGAAAGAGACGTTATGATTTGCCAGTTTATGGCCACAAATTTCTACGGCAAGCACTGCTTGACTGTGATATGGGAAAGATGTGCTGGTCATTCTTGGTCTATCCACGAGGATCCGAAAACAGCCGTCAAACCCAGGGCACCAGCAGCGTCGAAATCGGATACCCAATTTGGAGAAAGAAAATTAATTTTCCGTTGAAAGACTCTAGGAATACAAGTTAGGTATTAACATAGACTCTAGCTTTATTCAAGCAAATGTGATGGTGAGCCTGTGATACAACTTTTGTTAAATTCTAGCAGGCAGCGGAGAAATGCCGTACTGGGCACGACGACTTCACAGGCAAACTTGTGCGAGCCAATTAGAGACTGCAGTTCCGCAAGGGGTTCCTTTTTGCGGCGCGAGAATTCACCCTGCATGCTTTTCAGTTTATGAATTTTGTCTTCTGGAAATGAAGCTTTCATAGTTCTGGAGTCCAGTTGAATCTCATGTACATGTAATTGACGGGTAGTAGGGCATGTTGGATTGGAATGCCGAAATACTCACCCAAGTAAGTGAAAGTGTTGAGAGCTATAGAACAATGGCTAGTACCGTTTGCACAGACGAACATGAAGTCGTCCAGTATGTGGATGACCTCTGATATGCCGAATTTTGTAGCCATAACCGATTGCAGAGAATGACTTGAGCTCTTTAATATCTTACAGGATGTAGAGCATCCCATCGAGAGGCACCGACACATAAATACGGAAGGCATCATCTAAATAGATTTTTGTCATCAAGCTTTAGTGGCCATGTTTTTGAACTAATGCAATCGCGATATCTAATGTCTACATATTCAACATATCAGGTCCTGTTGAATCGCACCGTTAATAGACAAGGCAGATTTTCCAGGGTAAGATAAATAGTGTATCACCCCAAAAGTATTAGGAGGGGGATTTGGTTTAATGTCACACTCAAGGTTATTTCACTCATATGGTGACAGCCAGTTTTAATGATGGAGGAAGCTGGAATACCAGAAGAGAACCACCTCCCGCCTGTCGACAAGTAACTGGCAAACTTTCACACATGCAACAGCGAGGCTCGAACCCGTGCCGGTTAAGCGGTGTGGGGCTTGCGATCACCAGCGATGCGCCTAGACAGCTCGGTCATCAAGAGCCCCTAAAAGTATTAGGCTTCTTTCTGGGAACTAAGCCTAATTTTTAGCAAACCTTATTGTCAAAAGGAGGAGTTTAGAAGGGACCAGAAACTCGACCGTAGCTCCAATTTAGCTTCTACGATAGCAGGGTTTTGCATAGCAGATGAACGAATACGCGAGACAGTAAAGGCATATTTTCTCGAGTGTCAAATATCGAAACCGCTTGTGAAACTTGAAACAAGTAAATCTACCTCAGGGTAGTTAATTAGCACAGTTTTAGCCTGATTTCAACCGGTGTTGGAAGAGTAACTCCATTTGCTGCTGGATTTACACATGCTAATTTACATGTAAGGAGCCGGGAAGAATCCAATTGGCAACATTTGATGTACTTCACAACCGTGACATGCATAAATATATATGATATATATTAGCATATATATAAACACACATACATGTGTATAGCAATAATATTATTATTGGGGACGCTCTGGCGGCCATATTGGATATTCAACTGGTAATAAAGTTTCTAATTATCGTTATTATTTTCTTCTTGAGTCAGTCAGGCTCGTAGAAAACCAATCTCGTGTAAAAAAGGCGATTCAAGCTGTCAAATAGTCGCCAACAGGAGGCTACTGTATGTATTATGGCGGCCATATTGGATTTATGCAAATTAAGGGCCTTCCACCTCCTGTAGAAATGGGCACCCCTTCTGAGATCATTCCTTATGGCCAAATGAGCCCCTCTGCAAAATATGGTGCTTTATTCCAGTCAGTCACGATCTTGACCTTAAGCCATCCGACTATGGAAGGCGGTGTTTTCTCTCTCGATTCTGCCATAATCAGCTTTATCAGCTGGGTGGTGAACTGTTGAAAATCGGCAGCCAACTTCTTGTTCATGCTTGAGATGAAGTCTGAAAATTGCGTCTGTAAAATAGTGGGAGTTTCGACCACTTCAGACGTCTACTTCCCTTTCCTAGGAGTAGGGTTGGACACGTCCTGATAAATATCCCAGGTCTCCGTCGATATATTTAGACATATCTCTCATCGTGAAACAATGCCTTTTCCTGCAACGAATGCATGTGGGTCACGATTAGACATGAGACATCGACAATCTTTATTAGCGCAATTACGCACATTCCTCTTCGCTGTGGACATGACAACGTACTGGAAAGACACCAAAAGTTTGGCAAGTTGTCAAGTCGAAATAACACGAATGGCACAGTGAAAAAACACTGAATCTGCACAGAAACTTACAGCATGCGACTACACGGTAGCATGCAGAAAAGAACTGTGAGGTTTAAGATGGCAGACCGCAAAGCATCATGGGATTGGTGGAGCCTCGTTTTCGCTTAAATTTATATGAAATCTGCATGGAATCTTACACGGTAAGGACTATGGCTTATGGCAATGAAAGGTTACGTATTATGAAATAATTACCATAATTTTTGCATTCTAAGTCTGGTCTGGGCTATTTGATCAGGAAGGGAAATATTGGTTATGACAGTAACGGAAATTAGAATAGCCTTAGGTACATGTACATGTATATACCCTTCTGACATAATACATCATCTAATTCCCTAATTCTATTCTCCCAGATTTGATTGCCTTTGTCGGCAAATTATTCTGGGTAAAGCTTGTTGCATGCCAATGCTACAGACAATATAGATTGTACCTCGGACATATAGGAACAGCTCTAACATGGTGTGTACCAAGGGATTTACGTCTTCACGTGCACTTTGCTTAATACAAAATCAATAGGATCTTTGTGATTTGGATTTCTCATCCAGATTTCTGAACTGCAATTTGTGTACATGTAACGTCTCAAAGTGTGCATGTCAAGGTACATGTAATTGTGACAAATGCATGGCACATGTAAAAATGTATGTTCAATGCGGGCAAATTACAGATAAAATTTGCATACTTGTAACACAGTCTAGATCATGTCAGTACATAGCTGTTGTTTCTTCTTGTGTTCAATGACGAAACTAGGATAATTTTCATATGATGCTGTTATTTGACACCTAAAGGTTCATGCCCTTTGAGAGGATTTTAAATTCTATGACCGTTTATGGATAAATTCCATGAGTTTGCTATAACATTGAAAATTTGGGGGAAAATTAATACAAATATGTGATTCTTTACTTTACAGTTTTCCAAATTTCTCAATTTTCAAATTTCCATGACATTCCAGGAATTTCTGTGAACAAGGGAACCCTGAGAATGTTTATTTCAAGATGTTGAAGTTGTATATTTATACATACAGTTTTCAGTCATATCTCAGTAAATATGCAGCACTCCAGAAACAAACAAAAACTACAAAAGCTTTGGATCCCAGTAGATTCTTGTTTATAGATTGCGAGAATCTGGTTAGATTCTGGTAAATTTTGACAAAAATAAAGACCTGAAACCCTTATGTCATTAGTACAAGGTCATATCTAAAGTTCAGTTCAGAGAAATCTGATTAAAAGTTTCCAAGAGCTGGGATCCGATAATATATCTCTGCTATCAGGCATTCTGCTACAGCTGTAAAGATGTATATAGATTTGCTCACTGTGAATAGATTCCTGGTATCACGTTACAAGGATTTCCATGTACTGGTAACCAATAATGATTGTTTGAAGAAAAATCACTTTCAGCCCCTAGTAGTAGAGCGATCGGCTTTCTGTATGTAATTGTCATGCCGTGAAGAAAAAATGGACTGAAGTCCTCATATTACTAGTTCTGTAATAAAGATTTGATCAACAATCTCCATTTCCATTCCTCAATCTGTCAGACTCGGTCCTCGTGTTTCTATGTCCCCGCGGGTGACATTGTAGAACTCGTAGGTGTGTTATTGAAGCGGTTACCATGGCAACTTTTTCAACGTCGTAGAGGTGGAGGAATCTGACTACGAGCATTAAATCGTACACAACACTCGATCCTTGGAGGGTTTCAACAACTGACGGATTCTGTATACATGTATCATAGTCATACATTGTCTCTAGGCCTAATCAGTTTTAATCAATACCAAGTTGATTCACGTGGAAAACTTAGTCGCTGGTGAAACGAGGCTGTCAAAGACCTGGCATTATATCCCTAGGAAGGTCAGTTTTTGTGTGTGCTTTCCTTGCTGTTCCCTTTCATAAATAATTGAGCCGGTAGACGTGCTATTTTTAATACCCTTTTTTAGCCGTTGCCTCTTCGCCTCTATGTCATGTATGTACATGGCTCATCACTAAAGCCATACGTGTGACACTCGCTACAGACATGACACTAAGGACAAGATGAACGTATCCTTGATGATCAGATAATTATGGCCGTCAGCAGTCTGACAAATCAGGTGGGTTTTATTACAGGATATTTCTGAAGAAATCGGATATTGTCATGATTGTGAGCCATAATTTGCTGTATACATGCCAATATGGATGTTCTCATATAATAGGCCTTCACATACTATGGCCACTGATAATTAATGGTTCGTTTCCCGTAACCAGCCCTCATCTAATATATTTTGAGGACAAATAATTAAAATCCATGAGGGATTTACATTTCCATGAGTAAAACTTGCTCATTTTCTTCATATTTGTATACAATTGATTTGCAAGTTAATAATTATCGCACTCAGCATGTGTATTTTTACAAGCAGGGTAATGAGAAACAAAGAATTACTTAACAGTGGCCTATTGCCTTACTTGTGGCAGGTTACATACAATGTTCATACATGTACATGTATACATGTAGATGTACTAAGGATTAAGCTAAGAGAAGTTTCACGGACCTGTTTTAACCAGCAGGTGATGCTTTACATGTATGTTAAAGATGAGGCCAGGGGCATATTATGCGACAGCGATTTTTGTCAATCTGTTAACTGTTGCTTATATCTCTAGTTTCAGTTCATGGATTGGTACGAGACTTAGGGTATAACTAAACCCCTGGGTCAAAGAGGTCAAAATGTCAAAGGTCAAGATCACTCTGTTCAAAGCATACATGTATGTAAATCATTGAGAATTGTGATATTTAAGCTATAATTACAGTTCAGAGATGTGGATTGTGATGACGAAGAAGAAACCTATTGATTTGTACCCTCAGGCCAATTTTGTTCAAAGGGTATTGTCTTCTTTCGTCTGTCCATATGTCTTGTTAACACAAGATCTCTTGAAGGATTTGACTGGTGATGGGTCAGAAGCCTAGTGAAGATGACTGACTTTAACATATTAGACAGCATTACCTTTAGGAAATGAGGCGGACTCATTGACCACATCTGGTGGTGACATTTGCCTAATGCAAAATTTGAATGGTAATTACATGTAGTGCCAAACATAGTACTGTAGGGAATGTTTTGTTACACATTTCATGTTTTGGGAATTATTCAGGTAGCCTAGTTGCACATGTACATACATATAGACATGTATAATTTTTATTCAACAACCTTTAAACAACAATTGGTCATCACTCAAATGTATAAAATGTAAATCAAAAATTTCATTTTTGTCACTGAATATATCTGGTTTGAGATTATAGCTGTTTTAGGCCTGCAAAATTGACAAAAAGGCTCGAACTTAGCCCTTTTTTCACATCTGTTAACATGTGCCCCCCTCACTGGTGAGGTAAGGTTGAAGCCATATGTGCCCTGTGCACCACACATGGTGTCCACTTATAGCAAATGGTAAACGCACAACGATAACTTCTCCTATCAAGACTGCATGGTACATATTAGGCATACTCGTGGAGTATATAGAAAGACTACAATAATCAGACCATACATGTACTAAGTTTTTCGCAGAATGCCCCCAAAACACTCAAATTTTAAATCTGAACATTTTCACATTTATCGTTCTTTTTACTCCCTCCCAATTATATTCTAACACCTTCTTGATACCTTTCATGCCAAAAATTGACCTACTTTGTTTGACCTTGATCATTTACCATGTTTGAGCCCATCATATGTGGCCATTGTGGCTGTCACTCACTTCTTCGAGGTACGAACGAATGAATGAAATTTTATTCACCAATTAAAGTAAACATTTAATAAGTACATATCTTCATTGAAGGTTTCATTATAATATGGCGGGAATAAAGCCCAATGGGCTTGCTCTATCCCATAAGAAATAGCTCTGGTCACAGTGCTAAACGACAACTGGTGACAGTGGAATATTCAATAGGCAATTGAATAATCAAAAATGGCAAAGTAGTGAAAATAGATTAATTTTCAAGTAAAAAAGCTTTGAGATTTGATTTAAACAATGAGGAGGATGTTATGTTTTTAAATCTTGAGGGGAGCTTGTTCCATTCCCGAGGTCCTGTGACTCTGACTGTAGGCCTACATATAATAGGAAAAATTAGATACATAAAAGGGTCTGCAGGGCTTGTGTTTTGAGGCGAGTGATTAAGGTTAAAGGATACAATCACCTCAAAACACAAGCCCTGGGTCTGTATAAGTTTACCTCACGATTTCTTGTAGGATAATGATGGACTTCAGACAACTTTGTAAAGTGATCATGAAACTGAGCAGGAATAAACTCAAAATGCTATAAGAACCTATGAACCAGATTTAATAAACAACTATATAAGTTCAAGCTTATAACTGGCAGGATTTTTAGATCTGAAAATAGGGGTTGAGTATGGTCGCGTTTATTCGAGAAGGTAATGATATGGACAATACGCTTTACATGGTACATGGATATGCGGCTTCATCAATTTGTAGTATCTATAGGTGATCACTTTTGAAGGATTACTTTTCCAGGCTCCCCAATTTAGTACATGCAACTGGTGACTGATTAGAAGCCTTTCCGATTTCGACTGACCTAGACCAATTTTATCCAGGTCAAATTCTAGTTAATACAATATGTTTTGAAGGGTTATACATCTAGCTAGGCTTGTCAAAATTCATACTACATGTACATGTATTACCAGTATGTCACTGGTGATGGGCCAGAAGCATGCATAGTATTTGTGGTGACAACCCTTAGCAAACTGAGGAGTATTCCTCACAAGCAGTGTACCCAGAGGTGTACCTAGAGGAGTACTCCTCAAATATGTAAATGCAGAGGAGTACTCCTCGCTACACTGCACAGACTCTGTGTTATGAAGCCTCCTACTCCTCACTACACTGCAGAGACTTTGTTTTCCAAGCCCCCTACTCCTCACTACACTGCTTGGACATGGCCTGAAACTCCCTACTCCTCCCTACACTGCAGAGACTCTACCATCTGCTGGCCTACTCCTCAGGGTACACTGCTAACTTTGACCTAGTTTCCCTTGCATAAGTTACACCCCTTACAGAACTCTCTGCTGCGGAATGGTAGATTTAAACATCACCAACTGATTTTGAAAAAGGCGGGCAAATAAGTGAAGTCTTTCTTACAAGTGGTGGGTGATTGGATCTTCTTTTGTATGATGTAGAACTTTCATTATGGAAGATAAATTAGAAAGTGGGTATATTGAAAGGATTGTGTGTTCATGTAAGTTGTTATTCAGTGAATTTGTTCATGATATTTATACAATTTCCATGTGAACCTAGTAAAGTAGCAGTGAGTTGTTGTATACATATATACCAAATGAATATAAGAATTTTTAGAGGCCCATTTCTTGGAAGACAATTTTAATCATTATAATGTCTTTTGAGTGAATTAAAAAGAGCAACTAACACAGGTGTATAACTCTGTTAGGTGAATAACTAACACAGGTGCATAACTCTGTTAGGTGAATAGATAGCAGCTTTAACAGCTCGAACCATAACAATCCAGACTGATTTAGTTGCTTGCATCTCTAACATTCTGATTGTATTCCCAAAGTATTTAATTACATGATCACCATGATAAATTGTACGTAACTGGGTACTCCTTAGCCTACACGGCTGAATACACTGCAGTCTACTGGAGGAGTACTCCTCTGCATACACTGCAGGCTATACTGCTACCTTACTTAAATAATTGGGATACTCCTCTGATGCAGTGTAGTCTGCAGTGTAGCCAGAGGAGTACACTGCCACCTACACTGCAGTCTACACTGCAACAGAGGAGTACACTGCCACCTACACTGCAGTCTACACTGCAGCAGAGGAGTACACTGCACCAGAGAAGTACACTGCAGCAGAGGAGTACTCCTCGCTACACTGCACAGACTCTGTGTTATGAAGCCTCCTACTCCTCACTACACTGCAGAGACTTTGTTTTCCAAGCCCCCTACTCCTCACTACACTGCTTGGACATGGCCTGAAACTCCCTACTCCTCCCTACACTGCAGAGACTCTACCATCTGCTGGCCTACTCCTCAGGGTACACTGCTAACTTTGACCTAGTTTCCCTTGCATAAGTTACACCCCTTACAGAACTCTCTGCTGCGGAATGGTAGATTTAAACATCACCAACTGATTTTGAAAAAGGCGGGCAAATAAGTGAAGTCTTTCTTACAAGTGGTGGGTGATTGGATCTTCTTTTGTATGATGTAGAACTTTCATTATGGAAGATAAATTAGAAAGTGGGTATATTGAAAGGATTGTGTGTTCATGTAAGTTGTTATTCAGTGAATTTGTTCATGATATTTATACAATTTCCATGTGAACCTAGTAAAGTAGCAGTGAGTTGTTGTATACATATATACCAAATGAATATAAGAATTTTTAGAGGCCCATTTCTTGGAAGACAATTTTAATCATTATAATGTCTTTTGAGTGAATTAAAAAGAGCAACTAACACAGGTGCATAACTCTGTTAGGTGAATAACTAACACAGGTACATACATAACTCTGTTAGGTGAATAGATAGCAGCTTTAACAGCTCGAACCATAACAATCCAGACTGATTTAGTTGCTTGCATCTCTAACATTCTGATTGTATTCCCAAAGTATTTAATTACATGATCACCATGATAAATTGTACGTAACTGGGTACTCCTTAGCCTACACGGCTGAATACACTGCAGTCTACTGGAGGAGTACTCCTCTGCATACACTGCAGGCTATACTGCTACCTTACTTAAATAATTGGGATACTCCTCTGATGCAGTGTAGTCTGCAGTGTAGCCAGAGGAGTACACTGCCACCTACACTGCAGTCTACACTGCAACAGAGGAGTACACTGCCACCTACACTGCAGTCTACACTGCAGCAGAGGAGTACACTGCACCAGAGAAGTACACTGCAGCAGAGGAGTACTCCTCAGATTACACTGCAGGCTACACTGCAGCCTACACTGCAACCTCATTTACATAATTGGGACACTCCTCTAGCTACACTGCAGACTACACTGCAGCCTACTCCTCCAGCTGATGCAGTGTAGTTGCAGTGTACACTGCACACTATCCTATAGGTACTCCTCTAGCTACTCCTCTGACTACACTGCACTACTCCTCAGTTTGCCAAGGGAACGCTCGAAATGGTATGTGGCCTGCTGTAATGGCTGAAAACTGTCAAAAATTTGAACTCAGCAGGACATGTAGAAAGTGGCCTGCTAAATTTCAAACCTTGAAAAAGAAAAAGCAGGCCATAACTTGTCTCAAGTGTGGTGTCCACCCTTATACAGGTTAGGGCAATCCCACTCTCTAATTAATAGAGGTAAAAGAGGTGGTTTTTGCTCATAGTTGTACCTTCAAAATCGGTTTACATAAGGATTTCAGCAAAATTCTCTTGAGGTACACACAGACATATATATCCTCATCAAATGATAGTAAAAAAATAGTCATCTACCTAATTTGCATAATAATAGGCCAAATATTTGTCACGCTACAGAAACCACATTGACTGGTTCTTCCAGTGGCAAATTAATGTTAGGACATGGAACAATAGATAGATTAATGCGCCTGAAGTTTTGAAGCGAAGAAATCAGAAGTTATTGAGCAAAAATGACCTGTTTTACCTCCACTTTAGAGAGCGGGATCTCCCTGACCTGTTGTACCTTCAAAATTCAGTGATGCTGGGTTTTCCCCAACAAGGGAGGTAACTCTGAGGTAAATGGGCAACTAGAATGCAGGACCACCTGTCTAAATGGATTTAAAACTTGTGAATAAAGGTAGGATACCATTACTCTTTTGATGTTAGAGTGTTCCCAATCTCCAATTAGCTGGTTTGTAATTGGACTTAATAAATGAATAATTATTTTTCTCACTTGAAGTGAAATTTTCTGCTATAAAATCTGGGAGTGATCAAATTTATTAAAACAGGAAGTTGAAAAAATGGTTCAAAATCTTGCATATAATGCATTATTTCTTTTTTTTTGTTGGCTGGCAACAAATTTATTAGAACTGAAAGTTGACAAAATGATGCAGGAGCTCCTCTTACAATAAAGACTGATGTAAAATAATATATACATGTAAATATGATGGCGTGCCCAATCAAACCAACCAACCAACCAACCAACCAACATAAGGGCCCTTGGTGGCCGATTGAGTGGTCTAAGGTACTTTGCTGGTGACCGCTAGCCTCACACCGCTGAACCGGCACGAGTTCGAGCCCAGCTGGTCCATGTGTGAAAGTCTACTTGCCGAAGGGCGGTGGTTCTCTCCGGGTACTCCGGCTTCCTCCACCAACCAAACTGACTGTCACCATATGAGTGAAACAAACTTGAGTGTGACATTAAGCCATATTCCCTCCTCCTCCTCCTCCCCCCAACCAACATATAGTCAGCTGTGCCAATCACATGTTTGGTTATGTTGAACATACGTGTAATATTGTTGGTTTCTTTGATATATTCATTTTCATACAGATACATGTATGTTATGAATATTGAGGTCATTCATAATAATGTGTGTGTTTCAGGTAATAAGTTAAATTAAAAAGGGGCTAGGTAGCTTGATGGGGAATTTTTACTATATTTTACTTGTTTTTTGCTTTTTCAGCATGTCATCGTGTGCACTAAACGAGAGCTTTCAGGAAGATTTGAATTTTTTGTACTAGTTACAGCCATGTATAGCTGCGTTTACTTATATCTACATATGCTGTGTGTTATGTATTCATCTTACAACCCAGAAAACTTGATTGTTAAGGATTGGAAAAAGCTATAGAAAAAGTTATTGGAAATTCTGAGCAATATAAAAACAATAAATAAATAAAAATAAAACTTACTCCAAAATTGACCAATTGTTTTGGGTTGGTAAGGCTACCTGAAACAGAAACTTTTTTATGAGTGGTCTGATCAGAACTGCCTGATTGTGTTGTTATTTCACAACAGGAAGAGCTGTGTGTGTCCCACAGCTTATTTATATTCTTTTATGGAAATATGAAATCATATCTTTGTCATTAGGATGCATATATGAATACAGGACACAGTACATGTATGTTATGGTGATTCATACATCCTGTGTTTCTGCTCTCACATTGAAGTCGGGAACCTTTACAATAATCGATTTAAACTAGAATAAGGTCTAATCACATTTAGATCACCTTTCATCTCAGTTAAATAAAAAGTGTAGACTGAAGGACATTTTCTTCTGCCAACATCGTGTAGAGCAACCCAATCCTTGATTTACGCAAAATTGAAGCTAATCCCTCAACAATAGCTTTGCTCCCATAGCCACTGATGCGATCAGAAGATCAAAACTGGAAGAAAATACTGATAATCCCCTAATTTTTGATTCAATAAATTGATTTGATAAACAAATATGGCATCTACGAATAACAAACGGGCATCTGAATAATACAAATCAATATTGTAAAATATACCAATTTTGATTAGATCTTCCGGCCCCTGTTCTTTCTACTTGAAGCTCTCGTCATTTC
This sequence comes from Hanleya hanleyi, assembly GCA_036873755.1. Classification (NCBI taxonomy): domain Eukaryota; kingdom Metazoa; phylum Mollusca; class Polyplacophora; order Lepidopleurida; family Hanleyidae; genus Hanleya; species Hanleya hanleyi. The sequence continues at coordinate 41,434 of JAVTVY010020056.1, forward strand.
CTTATACATCAGTCATCACAGTTGGTCTCAGCTGTACTTCAAACTGGTGTTTTGCGAAATTATTGATGAGAACGTCAAGGAACTATATAAGGCAATGTATGATAGCCACTTGAGGTGATCTCTGTAGATCAATATACATGTAAATCAGTTTTTGATGGATGATGATGGATTTACCTAGCTCTGTCCTGTCTGGGGGAGTTTTCTGCATTTTTAGCTCGCCGTATACGAAGTAGGCGAGGTATTGGGAGAGAGAGGGGGAAAGTGGCGGTGTCGGTGTCCGGTTAAGTTTTATGTCTAGCACAACGTTAGACTCAAGCTGGAAGGTTAATGTTTTTCATTTTGACTTCTTTTGGACTCGGAAAGTTTTCTGGTTTAATCTTTTTTGTTAGGCTGTCCCCACCCCTGGGGCACCGATGCCCACCCTCTATCTCCTAACTTACACTTCACCCGACCCCATACCCTCATATTTCAATTTCTAATTTTATATCTCTTATATGTGATACTAACCTATTAGGTAGGAGATGCAGTGTACATTGTATATACACGTCAAATCAACTACAATATATTCCTTTATAGTAATTACTAATAATTTAATGACATTATTTCAGAACTACAATATTAAATAACCGGCGGGGTGAATCCCGCACCGAGCCCCTGGTGGTTTGGAATTTTGTGTCGCCTTTAATGAAGGGCACCATTTCCTTCAATTTTGGTATTGAATCTCATTCCACATCATGATTTAACCTAAAGCTTTTGCACGAACCATATTTGTCCAGTCATTTCACACCCACATCTCAGACCAAATTTCAATTGTACATATATTCATAATGACATGTATAAGCTTACTTTTGGAAAAAAAGGTAATCTTTATTTCAAGTTTTATAAGATAGTTCATCTTTCAATCCAACTTCGACATCACTGACAAAGAAGTCAAATTTTTATAACAATATGTATTGTCATTGCCAGTGATGTGCAACCTGAAGGGCTTGATCTTTATGCGAAGCTGCATGTTATTGACAAAACCCACAACGGCGAGCTGCCGGGTTACACATAACCCTTGTTGAATCAAGGATAACAACCCTTCATTGGTACGTGTAGTCTCCCTTTAACTGACTGTCAAAACGTTCAGCATGTTTCAGGTGATGCAGCACATGCAGGAGCCACATTTACTGTTCTTCTTCATTTGAAACACTAATAGGCATTATAATATTTTATTGTGGAAAAGCATTGCCATACATTGTTCAACTTACTCATTATGTCTCATGGTCTTCAATTCCCTTGTATTTTGCAGGAACCGTTGGAGACGCCAGCAGACCAGCAATGAGTGGGTCCTTTGATGAATCCTCATCTTTGTATGTGGAGCAGCCTTCTCCCACCAATGGTGATGTTAAAGATGATGTGTTTGGCAGGAAGTCGTCTGATGATAGTGGGTCATCCTCCGCAACCAGCACACCTAAGAAGTCTAGTTTAGGTTCATTTTCACCCAGCAAGTCAAAGAAGTCTGCAAAAGGCCTCAGTGGCTTATTTTCACGTGCCAAAGAAGGGGCTGCCAAGAAATCCAAGTCTGTTTTCAAATCACCACTAGCCAAAGCTCCGCTCAAATCACCTTCAAAATCTGTGACCAAAACACTGGTGAAGGCTCTCTCAAAGTCAACTGGCAAATCTTCCTCAAAGTCCAACTCGCGTTCCAAATCCCCTTCCCTGTTGCCTCCGGAGAGTTTGACTGGAGAGAAGACACCATATGAAGAAAAAATTGATGAAGACTCCGAAGAATGGAGAGCCTTCCAGGAAATGCAAGAAAGGATCAAGCAAACTGTGCAAAAGACTCGAAATAACCTCACTAAGCTAGCATCGACCACTATTGCGGATTCCCCAGAGAGTGCTGCAAAGTCTCATCCGGCTGGCGATTCCTGGGTCAGTTTTGATGGTGCTGCAGGTGAAAACACATTAACAGACATTGATATAGATGTTATCACAAATGACCAACTGGATTTATCCTGGGCAACATACGAGGATGAGTGTGATCTGATAGAGATCAACGAAGATCTCGCTCACCTGACTGTAAGCCCAGTCCCATCACCTCGAATACTACCAAAGGTCCCCAGTAACAGTCTGAGGACGAGCAGAGAAGATCTGACCCAGTCCGAAGTCACTAAGGAGGATCTCAACCCAGCTTCAGACATGGATCTACTCGGTTTGGGAGATGATTCTGCCCTTCAAGCATCTGTAACCAGTGCCTCATCTGGTACCCTTTTAAACCAGGATCTTCTCGGCCTCGGTCTAGATGTCTCTGAGGATTCTGCCAGCCCACAATTGGGATCTGATCAGCTGTGTGCTCCTTTACAAGCACAACACCCATCTGCAACAGAGTTACTTTTCAATTCGGTAACGGACAGTGTCAAATCTTCTCGGGGTTCCAGTCCGCTAGCTTTTGGAACCGATTTGCTGGGTGACCTCGCAGGTCCTGGAAACCAACATGAGGAAGAACCCATGTCTACAGCTTCTCAGCTAGCCAATAGTATCATGGATGACTTCCTCGGTCTAAATGAACAGCCACAACAGCTTGGTGATGTGAAACCGGCGGTCGATCACACAGAGTTGTTCGATCCTTTCAAGACAATAATGGATGATAATGGTAGTCATCCTTCTCCGCAGCATGAATCAGAAATAGTTAGGAATAATCAATACACCAGTACAGGTGGTAGTGCAGCCACTGGGCTAGTCGCTGCAACAAACCCTTTTAACACTTGTGCCACTTCTGACACCATTAACCAAAATATAACTAGTGAGACTTTATCAGAAGTACCTAATCCGTGGTTCTCACAGACAATTGAAGATGTTAATGACACAGAGTTTGAGAACACATCTAATCCTACAACAGATTTTCTCTCGGACAGTTGTGAGAATTCAGCTACCCTAATCCAGCCACCACAGCTGACATCACAGCAGCCAGTACTGTCGGATCCATTTCTCATGGCTTCTGATGCCAAAGTAACTTCGTCTGATCCCTTTGCTGTTACTTCTACTGAACAGAAAACATCTGATCCCTTTGGCATCTCCACTCAATCAGAAAAAAATGTGTGTGATCCTTTTGGCATCCTTACTCAGTCGGAAACAATTCCTACAGATCCTTTTGGCATCGCTAACCAGTCAGATAAAAGCGTGCTTGATCCTTTCGCTACAGTTACCGAACAAACATCGTCTGATCTTTTTGGTAAAACAGCTCAGTCTGAAACAATTGATACGGATCCTTTTGGCATTGGCGCTCAACCAGTGAAAAGTGGGGAATCTTATGTGACTGATAATTCTTTTGTCGGTTCATCTGGCAATCAAAAAGCTGTGTCCGATCCTTTTACTGCAGCTGTTAATGCACATGTACCATTGGATAACAATGTTGTGATAGAACAAATAGTAAAACCTGCTCAAAATTTTGATGAAGATTTCCTAGAAAAGGTTGCTCCCATCCCAGATTCAGTCGATGCCTTTGATGCATGGGGGCTTGCTGACAACACAGACTCCAAAAATCCCTTCTTAGATACCGGTAACGCTTTCACCACTGATCAACAATCCTCTGGTGCTGGTGATCCTTTCACACAGGTTGATGTGAACAAAAACCCTTTTCTTTCCGATGATTTTGCGGGAATGACCAGTGAGACTATTATTTCAAACAACCCTTTTCTTGAAGTCAAAAGTGAAACTGGGGAGAATCAGGCACCAACCAGTGATTTGTCCGCATTCTTGTTCGATGGAGATTCAGGCAAAACACAAGATTCAGATACATTTGATCCATTCGGTGTTCACAGTGCTCAACCGTCTCAGGCCGTGAACAGTGAACCAGTTTCCATGTTCGAAGCCGTTTCTGCCGCGGGCGATAATCAGCTAGTGGAGCCGGGTGATGATGTGGAATTTGAGAATGAAAACGAAATGTTCAAGCTAGAAATCAAACCGGTAGGCAGGAAACCAGTTGGTAAGGCTCCTCCTATACCACCCCCACCGAAACCATCATCAATGCCTTTTCGAGAAAACCCTTTTGATAGAGATTCCCCACCCGAAGAAGAATTTGCCAAATTTGAAGTTTCAGATGAGGAAAGGAGAGCCCGGCCGCCAAGGGAGGCAACAATGAGCATCTCAACTGAAAGCAGTACCCCTGATGAAGATGAACCCGCACCAGGACCTCTGGAAAGATTTCGTCCCAAGTTTGAAGGCAATGGTTGGCATTTGATGCTGAGGCAGCCCACGAAGAAAAAACTCACTGGCAATAGGTACTGGAAAAATGTGTTTGTGAAGCTGGTTCAACTGAAAGATGGCCCAGCGCTGAAAATGTATACTGATGAAGGGGAAAGAGAGGCATTTCAGGAACTTCCCCTCCAGCCTTGTTACTCTCTGTCAGAGATAGCTCTGCAGCAATACGATCAGTACGGAAAGATCCACACCATGAAATTACAATATATTTTCTATCGGGAGAAGGTTGGCTTAAGAGCCGAGAGGATTACCCCAAACTTTGTCCGTAAACCCAAACCCACGATGATTCTCGATCATACCCCACAGGTGTCGGAGCTGTTGAAGTTTGGTAGTTTGAAGAAGGATTATTTGAGAACTTTTGTCTGGGAGCTCGAAGATGCACTCATGAACCTTGAGGCTCACCGAGATAAGACCTTGAGCTACACAAAAGATGAAATGACGGTGGATGTTTGGGATGAATATGAATGTGTTATTGGCACAGATGGACACGTTAACTGGCAGAAATCCAGAGTGCGTATATTCTGTTTAGCTTTTGTCACTGGTATGCCATCTTGTGAACTCGGCGTCAATGACCGACGGCGGAAAGGTAGAGAAGTTGTTGGGCGCCATGACATCATTCCTGTCAAAACGGAAGACTGGATCAAAATACAGGACTATGAGTTCCATTGTGTGGTTGACCAGAAAGAATTTGAGAAATCAAACACAATCCGATTCCATCCGCTGGATGGATGTCAGTTTGAGGTAATGCGTTTCAGGGCCCGGCCCAAGGAGAACAAAGAGTTACCCTTACAGGCCAAGGTTCAACAGCATCTCAAGGGTAACCACGTGGAGATACGGTGTGACCTGCTCGTGACGGGTTACCATGCCAACAGCAAAAAGCATGGTCAGTTCCCTTGCGAAGATATAGAAATTCACTTCCCAATTCCGGAGACCTGGATTTACCTTTTCCGCTATGAGAGACGGTTTGGCTACGGTTCGGTCCATTCGGCTGCGAGAAAGCCGGGTAAGATCAAAGGTCTGGAGAGGCTGACCATGATGGCACAGGGAAATCTCCCGCCAGCTCTGATGGAAGCTTCCGTCGGCACGGCGAAGTATGAAAATGTCTACAAAGCCGTCGTATGGAGGATAAACAAACTACCGGAGAGAAATGAAGGTAGGCATACCAGCCAGTTAATATCATTTGGTATCTTTTGAGAGCTAATTCAGTCGTTTTCAAAGTGGACATTGTCGTACAACTGCATCTATTTCATGAAGTACTTGAGCTTTACCTTTCACATGTAAAATAGTTGATGGTAGAGCCCCTTTAATGACAGTCTTGTATTGAAGTACTACTTGAAAATCATCTCTTTTGACCATGTCAGGTTTTTTTTACCCCTCTGGCAAATTTTGCCCAAAGGGTGTTGTCATCGTCATTGGCATTGTCAGTCTGTCCGTCCGTCCGTCCGTCCGTGGACACGATATCTTAAGAAGGATTATAGCCAGACATTGTAAATACATTGTGTACATCTGCTGAAGGGTAAGAAGCCTTTTGAAAATGACTGCCCTTGACCTATTTAATCAAGGTCAATTTCTAGTATTTGCTATATGTTTTGAAGTCGGATTAAAGTTAGGGTCTCCAAATTCATATTACATATGCAACTGGTAATTGACTAGAAGCCTATCCCAGTTGACTGACCTTGTCCTATTTTTGCAAGGTAATATACTGCTTATTATGCTATAACATGAAGACATATAGCTAGGCTTTCCAAACTAATACTATGTATACATCTGGTGACCTTGATCTGTTTTATCCAAGTCAGATTCTGTTTAGTACAATATGTCATGAAGGATTATCTACATTGTCCTAACTGTTGAAGATGACTGACCTTGATCTATATTTCCAAGATCAGATTACCTGATTTGATTATGAGCTAAGTAGAAAAGTATATATTTAGAGTAAGATTTTGGTCATGCTCTACCAGAACCTCAGCATAGAGAATTTTTCCTTCAATTAAGACCTTGGCAAAAGCTGACCTGGCCCAACTTCCAATGTATTTCTTAAATGAGAGAACTACTGTCAACCCTGCTAGATCACATTTTTGTCAACCTAGTTGTCAAAGTTCTAAAAATATATCTATGCAATGCACGATTGCTGAAAGTAGACAATAACTGATAGCCAATGGATATTGAAGCCCATTGGGCTATTTGATCAGGGCTTTAGATTACGCTAATTTAGGCACACCCTCTATTCGTCACAGCAAAAAATTTTAGGCAGGGTCCAAATTAGTGAAAATATTGAAAGTCCCTGAATCTGGCAAAATAGGTAGGCTTTGAGTCAGATATGAGGCTTAATTGATGAGGAATCTTCATGAACATAACTGAACATTGATTCTCAATGCAAAAATAAAATATAAAAAAACCCAAAACATTTATTGAATTTTTTGCACTTTTAGCTGTTGATGAGAAAGTTGAAGGATCAATACATTCTCAATTGACATGATTGATATGAATGCTCATTTGTCTGTACATGTAAATGTCAGATTTGTTGCTCAAATCTAAACCTGCTATCAATGAATGCCATATTCCTCCTATTTGGAGGTCTCTGCAACAGAAATTATCTCCCTTGACTGTCCGCTAGGTGGCGTGTCTCCGCGCATGTCCGTCCTCTTTTTCCTGTTGCAGTCTTGGTGACAAGACGTGTTTTGGAAAAGAGTCTCTGTGTTCAAGTAATCTGAGATATTCTAGACGTATCCTAGGGTTATTTGTACTAAAATTTCATTCTTCAATTAGCTATGTCCGACGTTGTCACCCCCACTGTCAAGCACTCCAAACGTTGTGAATCGTGTTGACATTTTTGGCCCAAAGAGGACTCGCATTTGTTTTGCTTTAAATGTCGGGCCCAAATTTGTTATAGACAGGTTACTTGCCGTGAGTGTGTTGATTGGGACGACCTGACCTGGAATAGATATGCGGGAGCTCGACGCAAGGTTCTTCTCAAGGCGGCCGCCGACATCAAGAGAAGCCCTGGCGAAAAGCAGGTTGCTCCGCAAGCTCTCCTCGCTGATCTCAGTTTGAACGAAGACCTGGAGATGTCCACCGGACTCCCAACTTCAGCCGTTCAAGCCAGCGACAGCCCCCAGATTCCGCCAAGTGGAAGGGTACAGCTAACAGCGTACAGTCCTGTGGAGAGCTCACAGTTGGCCGGGACCAAGCCCATGTTCATCTTGGGGGACTCCACCGACCGACGAGAGGACCCGGGCCCCAGTCACCATACAGAATATTATGAAGACTCTAACGGGGCCCGGGACCAGCCTATGGATCGGGACACGGCGCCCCAGCGGGATCCCGGCGACCTCAGGCCAGCATCTTACAAGAGTAGGAGTCCTTCTGTAACCCGGACCCGGGGCAGCGACCGCAGTTCCCCTTCCGTTTCCCGTGGACGGCGCTCTTTCATCTCTTCGTCCCGATCTCCATCGAAGTCCCGAACTCCGAACAGTAGTGGGAGAAAGGGGAGATCTCACTCCAGGACGCGGGAGGAGACCCGACATGAAAAGTTTAGAGTCCGGACCCGGTCCCAAGTACGGGACCCCGACTCCAAAGACAAGGGCACTAAAGACCGCACCCGGATCCGGACCCCGGAACGGGACCCCGCCTCCACGGACAAGAACAAAGACCGGATCCGAACTTCCGAACGAGAGGTCAAGTCTTCGAAAGTGGACAAGCCTGAGGATCGGACCCGGGCCTCGGGACGGGACCCCAAGCCCAAGTCAACCTCGGACAAATCGAAAGAACGGACCCGGACCGAGATCCCAAGCCCAAGTCTGCCTTGGACAAGTCAAAGGAGCAGACCCGGGCCCCGGACCGTGACCGGCAGCTCAGGAGCTCCGCATCCTTCAAGAAGCCGAGTGCCTACAGCTTCTACGCGCTGCATAACTCCGTCCTACCAACCAAACACCCAAAGCTGGACAGGGATTTGGACAGGGTTTTGAAAGTAACCAAGCCACCCCCCGTGGTACTCCCGGCCAAACAAGTTTACCTGGTGGAGGACATGATGCTAGCACAGCACAGGATCACCTCCTATTCCGATTGGTTCCTGGCGGCTACCTCCAAGTTGGTGCTAGACCCCACTAACAGACGAGTAGATGCCGACGGCAATGCGACTACGGTGTTATCCACTACGCAGTTGGACTTTTTCAAGGGTTTCATTGATACACTCAACAAAGCCAACGCCCATGTCATGGAGACCGGTCTCCTCACGTACGCCACCATGGTTCAAGCCCAACGTTCGGCCTATCTAAAGAACCCGAAGGCGGAGGTACTTCAGTCTGTCAAGACGGAACTGGCGCAACAACCCCTATCTGTGCGGTATTTGTTCAAAACGCCATTCCGGTCGTCATGCCATCGGTCAACGACGAGAAGACCTCCCGCCTTGTTGGAGCATTAGCACAGCGACCGGGCAAGGGCAAGTCCAAGGGCAAGAGCAAGTCTACCAGAGGAGGACGCCACGGACAGTCTTCCTGTCAGGACTCGGGCGCCTTCTCTACTCAAGACACGCAAGCGAATTTTCGTCCCTACGGGAGAGGAAAATCTCGGGGCAGCCGTGGGAAGAAGTCCTCGGATAGAGGCAGAGGCAAGCCCAGGGGTTGAAATGTTTGCTCACTGCCAAGGAGCCATTGGCCCCCAAGGTGAAAATTTCTGGGAGCCAAAATATTTTTTTAGGGGCCACGTTTTTCTTAATAAAGTGACAATTTATACCGTGTTGATTTAGTTCCTTTATTTTAAAATATTACCCTGGAATCATTCAACTTGTTAGATACAATAACGGAACCACATAACTGATCAATGTCATCTGAACTAACACAGAATTGTTGTGTACATGGAGACTGAACTTGCATGATATTGGTAATTTATGCAGACTGAACAAGTTCATTTCTTCTGCATCATCAGGCAATCCTAAGTCCGCATCATGCTGAGACTCTGGGACAAAGTTATTTTTTTATTTTCGGTAAAATAAGAATATTACATCATTTTTGTAGCTCTGTGTTTATTATGTAGGTTTTTTCTAAGTTATGGTCCCTTTTGTAATTTTAGACTTTATGAATAATAAATTAAAGTAAAAATATGGACTACAGAAACTATTTCAATAGTCCGCTTCCTGATTTTTCTTAAAGTCCGCTTCCGGATCTTTCTCAAATCCGCAATTTCATGAATTTGTATAACCATGTGCTGGATCCACTGCAAACGATGTTTTTGGAGACTGGCATTTGAAAAAGTTGTGACCAGAACTGAATAAAATTGACACCAGTATAAAGCAAAGGATCTGAAGTAATATACAAGAGCATATTATGGCCACAGTAACCTGTACAAACGGCACAAACTCCACCATGAGGCGAGTAGATTTACAACAACAACATGCTGCCCATACTTTCAGAATGAAACGTGACAACTGACACGCTTGTGACTGAATCACTGGACCTTGTCAGTTTATGTCTCCCTAATTTGTAAGTAGACCTTCTTCTAGCCAATATTTTGGCAGTGAAAGTGGTTCACATTTGAACTTTGACCAAAAATATGCAGACTTGTTCAAAAAGTTTCAGGGGCCAAATGGCGAGTAGTCTGTAATTCTGTAGTCGCCAAAACGGATGTATGGTCGCATTTGGCGAGCTGGCGACCGGTTATTTCAACCTCTGAAGCCCGATAGATATTGACTGCCACCGATCTCCACTTCACTTCAATCATCCAGTCATCAATTTCATCCTTCCACCTTTTCAACACTTCACTCATCCGGTTGTGGGCGGACGCCTGCAGTTCTTCTGGAGAAATTGGGAGCACATTACAAAAGACAAGTGGGTCATCAGATCGCTCAGAGAAGGCGTTTTCTTCACCTTCCTGGAGTACCCCAAGCTCATCACCAGGCCCAAATCATCATGCCTCCCAGTTCGTCCAGAACACACAAAGACCTTGCTGGAATCCGTAAACACCTTGGTGGAAAAAGGCGCGGTTCGAGAACTACCTACGGAAGAAGAGAGTGCGGGGTTCTACAGCCCAGTCTTTCTGGTACCCAAGAAGGGAACAGACAAACTCCGCATGATCATCGACCTAAGGCGGCTCAACCAGACTATGGCTCCACCACCAAGGTTCAAGATGACATCAATACCATCACTACGGTCCCGCCTACAACCGGGAGACTGGATAGCCTCCATCGATTTGCAGGACGCCTACCTTCACGTTCCTATTCATCCACTTCATCGGCGTTACCTGCGTTTAATCATTGCCGGGAGACGATTCGAGTGGCAGGACCTACCGTTCGGCGTCTCGATCGATCCTTGATGTTTCACCCGCATCACATCACCAGTCATGGCTTTCTTTCATCTCAGGGGAATCCACATAGAATCCTACATAGACGACATTCTCATCTGGGAGTCGGAGATGCCAGCACTCAAGTCGCACATCCAGTTCGTTTTGCAAGTCCTAAAGTATCTGGGATTCATCCCGCACCCGGACAAGTCGGAACTGGAGCCGGCCCAGACACGTCAGTACATCGGGGCGGTCTTCGACACCTGCAAGCAGTTGGTCCTACCGACCGAGGACCGTTGGTCAAAGATACAAGCTCTCATCCCAACGTTTTTATCCTGCCAATCGCAACGTTTACGTCTGTGGCAAGGCCTCCTCGGACTTCTAACATCCACCCTGGACCTGACGCAGTTCGGCAGGATACAGGTGTGTCCGTTGCAGTTCCATCTACAGCCGTAACTGCGGGCGAGAGCACTCAACCCTTGGGTCCCCGTTCTGGATCATCTTCATCCCTTCATAGAAAGGTGGCAGTCCAAGGAGAATGTGATGTCCGGGATTCCACTTCAGCGACCGTGGCCGGAGTTTCACATATTCACGGATGCCTCATTAGTGGGCTGGGGAGCCCATCTAGGCGAACAGCAAATATCCGGCAGATGGACCCCACAGCAAGCCAAACAGCATATAAACATCCTGGAGATGGCTGCAGTGAACATGGCAATCCGCCATTGGAGTCCACAGCTGTGCAACAAGTCAGTGTTGATTGCGACCGACAACACCACGGTGGTCAGCTATATCAACAAGCTGGGGGGAACAAGATCCCTATCATTGTTCCAGGAGGGCACAAGATCAGCGATGTCAGGTCACAGCGCGACATGTTCCGGGGCACCTAAATGTCATCGCCAACAGTCTCTCCAGACCGGACAAAGTACTGCAAACGGAATGGCACCTCCACACAGAAGCCTTCCGACAGCTGGCGTCGATCTGGGAACGACCTCTAGTGGACCTGTTCGCAACCAGGAACAACGCCCAGATCCCGACTTTCGTCAGTCCGATCTGCGACCCTCAAGCTTGGGCGATCGATGCGTTCACCCTCAACTGGAGCAACCTCCTTGCCTATGCTTATCCACCAATTGTGCTCATTCAAGAGGTCTTGTCCAAGATAATGGAGCACGACTGCGTCATCCTGCTAGTGGTACCATGGTGGCCGCATCGCCCGTGGTTCCCGTCACTTGTGCGTCTGCTAACGGATCAACCACGTCAACTACCTTGGTGGCCCGGACTACTCAATCAACCGCACGGAATCCGGCACCACGACCCGCAATGGCTCAACCTACACGTCTGCAGACTATCAAGGATTCCCTCGCAGAGCAGGGGTTTTCAAGGCCAGTTGCGGAAGCGATGGCAGCAGCAAATAGGCCATCCACTTCACAACCATACCAGTCAAAGTGGACCTACTACAGCGCTTGGTGCGAGGCCAGAGGACTCGATCCCAACACTACCTCTGTTCCTATAGTGGCGGACTTCCTGTTGCACCTTCACCAGGACAGGAAGCTACAGCCAAGCACCATTGAAGGATACCGATCAGCCCTATCAAGAGTCCTGAAACTGACGGCTGGAATTAACATTGGACAGGATGGCAACCTAGCAGCGCTCCTCCAGTCCTTTTCCTTACAGTCTCACAGAACACGTCAGTTACTACCAAGGTGGGACCTGGGTGTGGTTTTGAGTGCATTCCTACGGCCACCGTTTGAGCCCCTGCATTTAACAACCATTAAGGCGTTATCCTACAAGACAGCCTTCCTTGCGGTGTTTGCCTTAGCTACAAGAATTTCCGAACTTCATGCATTGGATCGGAGTTCCCTAGCTTGGACTGCAGATTGGTCTAGAGTATCCTTTCGCCCGATCCCGGAGTTCATTGCAAAGAATGAATCTACTCGACAGGGACCGTGCGCACAAAGACTCTATCAGATTCCCTCGTTAACAGGCTTCGTAGGGCCATGGGAGGACGACCGATTTCTGTGTCCAGTCAGAGCACTACGCCACTACATTCAAAGAACAGACCCGGATAGAGGCACGAGGCGACTTCTATTCCTGTCACTACAGCCGGGTGCATCAGCCGACATCACGAAGAACACTGTTGCGGCATGGCTGAAAAAGACCATTCATTGGACATACCAACTAGCCATCGACGCCCCACCTCTTCTGTCTAGGGCATCGTCCCATGAAGTAAGGGCCATCGCTACATCTTGGCCACTGTGGAAGAACCTGTCACTGAATGACTTCATCGATGCATGTGCCTGGTCTTCCAACTCTACTTTTACTGATTTCTACCTTAGAGACATGTCAGTGCAGACAGACAGGGTGACTACGTTGGGCCCGCTAGTGGCAGCCCAACGCGTAGTCCGTTAATTCCATCAAAGAAAAAGGGGGGGGGGGGCGCAGCAGAAGCAAGCAAGCAAGATCCCGACACTTCGGTAAGCATGAGCAAGCATACCATGCCGGAGACGAAGGGACCTCAAGGACTCGATGGCACCTGATTATCTGGCGATAAGTAATCGGAAAACTGGGCGGTACAATACTCCACCATTTCACCGTATTACTTGTAATTTCCTTGAGCTCCCTTAGCCTCTATACGACATGGGAATTATCAGGATATTACTGGGCATACCAGATCTAAACAACCAGGGCAAGGCGTGCTCCGCACAGTCCAACAACAAGACTACAAGGCCGGCTCCCCATCCTCCTCTGTTGGGAGTCTGGCATTCATTGATAGCAGGTTTAGATTTGAGCAACACATATGAAACATTTATAAATAATGTTGGTATTTGTTATCAAATCAAACCTGCTATCAATCTTAATTTGCCCAACCCATCCTCCCCACTCGCCGCGGCCTTCACGCAAAACGCGCCTTACGCCGCACGGGAAAAAGAGGACGGACATGCGCGGAGACACGCCACCTAGCGGACAGTCAAGGGAGATAATTTCTGTTGCAGAGACCTCCAAATAGGAGGAATATGGCATTCATTGATAGCAGGTTTGATTTGATAACAAATACCAACATTATTTATAAATGTTTCATTTTTGTGTGATATACCATGGGTAAATGAAAGGTAACCCCTTAAATCCAATATCACTGAATGCTGGACTTTGTCTTCTGAATATCATGAAATGGACATGAACCTGATGTGATATCAAACATAGGGCAGTGATTGATGCCAGCATCATCACAAAATAATGCCATGTAACTGGATCAATGCTCCACCACAGCACATGACATGATCAGGCCCGGATTTTTCTGTTTTGTGTATTGAGCAGTGGAAAAAAATCGGACATGCAACATGTTTAACTTTAAGATAGTCACTTGATGAAAATGTCATTTTCCTTTTCCTATCGATTTAACAGCTCTGTCGCTTTGTGTTGTTTTTACAATGCTTGTTTTCGAAATGACTGAACAAGCTCTATAACAGTTCCCTTCGATACCTGGCTCATTCTTGTTTCTTCTTCTTGAAGCTCCATGTTAGCAGTCTGGGAACTAACTTAAAGAAGTTATAAAAATTATAAGTTAACCAAGCTATGAACTACAATAGCAATTGAGAAGTAAAAAGTTGGGTTGCCCATTTAACCACAAAAAGTTGACCAGAGGGCAAAAAAAATTATGCAGGCCTTCAAGTGCCACCAAAATTTCCTCTATTTTTGAGTCATTCCTATGATTTCCTATATTTTACTCAAAACCTGCTATATTACCTATATTTTTCTCATGGAAACTTTCATCAATGCTCTGTAATGAGTCAAACGGACATGATGAAATACATTTCAGAATTTTTTTTCACTTCGCTTCGCTCGGCAAATATGAAAACATTTCCATCTCTCTATGCTGAATCAAACAACAGAAAAAGTCACCTGAAAGACCACCACTATGACCGCATTCAGTGAAAGTAATTTGATTAAACACCAGAAATCTACCAAGTTTGGAACATACAGTGTAGTACAGACCCGTCTTACACTTCTTTATTTCATATATTTTCCTATATTTTATTGAGAAAATTCCTATATTTCTCCTATATTTTTCCAAATTTCCTCCTATATTTTCACAGTGAGCCACTTGCAGGCCTGGATATTTTCACTGTGAGCCACTTGCAGGCCTGATTATGTATTAAATTAGCAAACATGGCAAGGTTACCCTCAGATGATTGCATTTGGCTATAAAAGTACATCAGTATTACAGCAGAATATCTCATTGTTCTATATGGTTATATAGTGTCAATTTTTTGCACCGTGAACAAAAACGAGTGCAGCTCTTCAAAAATGAGTATGGCCTTATATAGTAATACTCCCTTTTTACAACGATAATGTATTGACTTTCCAGGAAAAATATACATACTTGAGGAAAAAATCTCTGATGCAACGATAAGCTGTTATGTACATGTAGTATTTTACATGTATCTACATTGTAGGTTATAACCTCATGTTCATGTATAAAGTCTTATGAATGTACAACATACACTTGAAGGCATGAAGGTTGTTGAACAATAGTAATGGGCTACATCAATGAAATAAGACTCTGTGACTTCACTACTGGTCAAAATATAATCATTTTGTGGGCAGTGAAGATTTTGATATAATCAGTTGTAGAAGTTATAATTTTTATGAGTCCATCGATGGACGAGGTAGTATATTGTGATCACCATTCCCGCCAATTTGTCTTTCTGTTAAAATTGCTTGTCCATCCGATATCTCCAGTTCGAGGTGATGGATTGAACCAAACTGTGCCAGGTATAACTTACCCATGGGCAGAGAGGAACCCCTTTTCATTTTGAGGTCAAAATGTCAAGGTCACTTTGGTTGAAAAATCAGTAAATCATTGAAATTTGTTATGTTTATGTTATAAGTACAGTTCAGAGAGGACATGTGGATTGTGATGGTGAATAAGAAGCCTATTGATTATTTTCCTTCGACTAGTTTTGGTGGAAGGGTGTTGTTGGTTAGTGATCCATCTGTCTGTCTGTCTGTCTGTCTTGTTAACACAATTTCTTTTGAAAGATTACAGTTGGGCTTTCTACATTCAAATATCAGATGCAACTGGTGATGGGTCGGAAGCCTATCTAGTGAAGATGACTGACCTTGATCTATTTCATCTATGTCAAATTTGAGTATTGGTGCTACATGTAGCTTTCAAAGGATTACGTCTTGGCTCACTAAATTCATACTACATTATATGCAACGTACAGAGTGGTGATTGACTAGAAGCCTTTCCAATTTGACCATGTTGACTGACCTTGGCCTATTATATCAAGGCCAAATTCTAATTATCGCAGTATCTTGTAGGATCATGGCTCGGCTTTTCAAATTGACAGTACAGTACATGTATATGCAACAAAAGCCTATTCTAGTTGATCGACTGTGAACTTTTTCATCTTTTGCTCAAATTCAGTTAACACAAAATGTTTATAAGGGTTAGAGTCGGGCTTGCACGTATGTATATTGAAGCCCTTTTGCTCTTGTATAACTTGTAATTGGTCCCCCGATTGGTTGTGCTGGTTAGGGGAGACCAGGCCGGTTGGACCAAGGGGTAGGTACATGTAGGAACATTGCAAATATCTCATAATATTTTTGACTGATGACCTCACAGGTCATGTAATTAATTGAGGTCAAGTACTGTGCATGCAGCCATTTTGAATGGATTTGGATCCCACACATGTGCACATCAGAGGTCAGTTCTTTTTTACCCCGCGGCCATTTTGGCTTCGAGATATAGTCATCGCCATGTACGTCCGTCTGTCCGCACGTCCGTTTGTCCATTACCGCATTCCACCAGATTATGAGGATTTTTTTTTCATCCAGTTGTAGTCTAGATGCCTACAAAACAATTTGTTGTCTCTGATCATATTTTATGGAGTTATGCCCCCTTTCAGATGTAATAATCACCGATTTTGTGATCTGTAGTTGAATGTACAAGTTATATCTGCAGATCTGTATTCGGTACAGGTGCTAAAATTTGGAAACTTATTCTACAATCCTACAAAAAAATATTTTCTAATTATGGAAGTGGGTGGTTGGGTGGGTTCAGGTTCCTGTTGCTTCAATGCATTTTGCTGAGAAGCAACAGGAACTTGATAATGTAATGTCTAGCATTGTAATATCACTTGTCTTTATTGCACCATGTAAGCGTCCTGTCTGTGTCTTGTGCGCTGTCCTCAGTGTTTTATAGGGTGGATGGAGGGTGTCTGGTTCCATGCTGCTTCAAAGATTTGGGCTGGGTGGTCAGGGTGTTAGCCAGAATTCAGAAAATGCCCATCCAACCGCTCCTGTCGCTGTCATCCGCCATTAGCAAGGTGCGTTGCCAGTGGTGATTGATAGCGTCTCGCGTTCTCTAAGGCCCTCGTGTACGAGCGATGGAGCGGTATTAAACACCATCAACATGGAGCATGAGTTGGGGGAAATTCTAAGTATGTTAGCTATGCTGCCCGACCAGCGGAGACGTGAAACAAGCCAAC
This sequence comes from Hanleya hanleyi, assembly GCA_036873755.1. Taxonomy (NCBI): domain Eukaryota; kingdom Metazoa; phylum Mollusca; class Polyplacophora; order Lepidopleurida; family Hanleyidae; genus Hanleya; species Hanleya hanleyi. The sequence continues at coordinate 58,443 of JAVTVY010020056.1, forward strand.
GATGTTAATAATGAAACGAAGAATTAGCTTACGCTGATTAAAGGGGCTATTTGAGTATATTGCCCCTCTATTTTATTGAAATAATCTGATTATTCCGCCCGTCACGAGCTCTCCCCTGCCCGTCATTTTCGGTCGTTTGAAAAAGTCACCCATCCAAATTGACGGGCGGACGGGTCGCTAGCTAAGTCACTGTGGGTGGTGCTCAGTTGCTTCGTCGTGATATAGCTGAAATATTGTTGAAAGCAATGTTAAATTCTATTCACTCACTCACTCAATCGCTCTAATTATAGAAATTATATTTTCTAAAAAGGACAATTCTGGATGATTAGTATAGTCATAATATGTTGCACATTCTCGGCATATTTCTCAATTGCATAGGGGAAGCCGAGGGGTTTTGTGAGTCTCACCCTCATGTTAAATTTTTGCCCTATTCAACTAAATATTTCACATCTCATAACTCTGAAGCTGGGGTAAGATGGAACATGGTCCAACCAATTGCTATAAATTGATAACTTGCGATAATGATTAACAAAACCATTCCAGGATCATTGGGATCGAGACTCCGAAATGGCAGGGGCTGACTGGTTCACTGGTTTTCTGAAGAGGCATAGTAATATATCTCTTAGAACCCCAGAGGTGACATCACTTTGTTGAGCAATGAGATTTTTTTAGATTTGGGTTAATTTATGCATTTGTATTTTTGAAACAATTAAAACATTGTTTGGCTTCAACTGTTCATCATGGTTGTAATATAAAATCTGATTCAACTTAACCCAAGGGGTGATTCAACTTATCCTGTATACGAGGCAGGTTGGCATGAAAAACCAGACTTCAAATTTTAAGCAAACACGCTTTTTGAGCATTAAGTTTCGACTTGTTATTACTGGTGGGTGGTACATGTAGATATCCCTATGGATGTACTATCATATGTACATATAACAATTCCAAGTTCACATACAACTTTCTACCTAGTCATCGACGTTAAACCTTAATTCTCTCTCTCTCTCTCTCTCTCTGTCATTTTTATGAAAAACATTCTAACCAACCATAGTGCTGTTAAAATTTTGGGCTTAATCAGGGGGGTAATTTTGATACCTTCAGGCCTTGGACAAAGGATGGTCTATCGTACTACGATCATGGGTACTGATCATGTAAACATTCAGCTATTTTTCAATACAGCAGGAGTGTTGTAAATCACACCCTAAAATTCTGAAATATTTGCAGGTGTATGATATCACACTTCTCCAGGTTATACATGTAACATCCATGGCAGAATTTCATTTGTGCTGTTTTTCACACTCATGAACTAAATTTCAGGAGTGTTAATATGGTGTGGGAGTGTGATCACACTTGGTGCAACCAATGTTTCCCATTCCATCTCACAGTATCTACACATTGATATAATCCCCACAATTTGCCAAAAATATATACTCCCCTAAATGCCTTAAATTGGATTTGGCTCTGAGAGAAACAATGTCACTAAATAATATCCAGTCAAATAAAATTATCTGTTCTCATCAGTTCAACCGGATATTAGGAACAAGTTGTCACGAGTTCAGCTTCCCATTCGACATTTATGACCACTCCAAGTCTAGCATAACCCTATTTATGTAATTTTGATGGGCAGTTTCATATAATTTAAGTGTTGTTTTTTTTCCAGTGCCAAATATTCTTCTAGCTTTTAGCTTTTAGAATGAAATTACTTTTCATGCCTTCAAGTGGCAACACCAACATTGCAGATTAGGGTGCTGCAAATATTTCCCAATTCCATTTCCTCTTTTCCGGAATAAAATCAATTTTGATTACGGCTTCTGACAGGTCTGAAAGCAGATGAAGACTAAGGAGGAATGAAGTACTTGTTTGTAAATGCATCTTTCTCAACTTTTACATGGTTTCTCTTTTTTTTTTCCCCCCCAACAGGCGCCTACAAGAACCATCTGTTTGTTCTGAAAATGGACCTCGGGCCACATGACGAGATACCGGAGAAGTTTGAACAGTATTCCGAGGTGGAGTTTACCATGCCCTCGAGCACCGTGTCTAAGACTCAGGTGCGTTCCATCAGCGTGGCTAACCCAAACCCTCCAGAGAAGTGGGTCCGGTACATGGCCAAATACCAGATGAAAGTGGAGATTCTGCACTCAAGATCTGCAGAGGGGGATGAAGATCATAGTGATTAAAAATGGATCTTGTCATCTAGCAAGATTTGGAACTACATCATCTGGATTGCTCTCCAAATTCTCCACAATAAATGCTTTTTGTCCTTCTGGCAACTGCTTTGCTGTTCCTATCATTCATGGCAAAAATACTGGTACAGAGAGAAATACGGGTGTCCTTATCAAACTGGATCGCTATTGAGTATCATGCTAATGTACAGTAGCCTCAAGAAGGTTTCCTTTTAGATATCTGACCTCCGATGAGCAATCTTGCAGGAGTTTGTAGACTTTCCAGTCAATCGTTGCAAACCTTATTTGGACAGTCTCTTCCTGATCAACCACATACCCTTTAAAGTTTAATGTTTACTCGGGTTCAGTATTAACTTTCCAGGGTGTGTCTACATTAATGTACAGAGAGATATCTTCTGTAAGAATGCTACCTACGGAAAGTAACTTTTGAAATATTGTGACTGTCAGAGAGCTGGGAATTTACCCAAGTGCTCGGATGAAAAAGAAGATATCCTTGGAGCTGTAACCTTTGGCGATGGTGTGTTCTGAAATTTGATCTCCTTGCTTATGTAAAATTAGTAATAATTTGTTGAAGTGGTTTGCTAAACTGAGTGAATCATTCCATCAAGTGCATCACTTGTGACTCCTAATTGTGTTCAGATATGAAAACTGCAGAGTTGATGTGAATGTCCATGTGGGTTAATTGTGAACTGTTCTATAATCACTTATTTCATTGGCTGTTCCTTTCTGCTGGATTGAGAAAAATTGGCCAATCAAGTAGAAAGAACTGTAAATGAATGTGTAACATCTATTCGAAGTTTTCGGATGAGGATTTTTGCAGGAAGGGATTGCTGGCTAACCAATCAGATCTGTGTCTCAAGAAGTCGTCAACAGGATGTTTGGCTCCTATGTGACACAATCTGTCATTTAAGTTATGGTACCTCTTCTGTGTCAAATTGGCTGTGGAAATCCATCAAAATTTCAACAGTATTTCATTTGTATATACGTTTTTTATCATTTACATTACCTCAGATTCTGGAGCTCCTGTTTGTCTGAAGAACATTTCAACTCGAGAACCAATAACTGATTGACTTAGGATACCAGGAGATCTCCAAACAGGGATTTATTTCACTTTTTTTTTACGTATACAAGAGTTGACAAGAAATCTCATATCCTTGTACATCATTTCACCAATTATCACATTAATATACAATATAAAATAATAATATGTCTAAGGATTTATACAGGTACCTCGAGGAAATGCTGTCTTTTGACAAGATTGCAGTTCATCTTGATACAAAATGTCGAGTGCTGATATTGGGGTCATGGATTTTGTAGGTCCATTGTCAGAAATACAATGTTTTATATATCTGTGTTCAAGTGAAGGATTAACATTCTTTCTCACTGTATTACATACTGTTGGAGACGGAAGCGGTAGAACTGGAAGAGAAACATACTCCGAGCTTGTACAAAATGTACCAATGACTGAGTTATGCCCGTAAATTTTACACCATAGATTATGTTATAGATTATGGGATAGAATATATAGAGACAGTCGTGATAAATAGTAGTCATGTATCATTGATTGTACACACAATGATGTATTGTGATAATTGTATGCATGTATATAAATGTTATAAAATAATGTTATGTATTATGATCCTAAGGTGAACAGCTCTAGCAAATATTAGTGCTACATGTACGTGTACCTGTAGTGAAGTAGCAGGTATACTGTTCATCAAACCCATCATTCGCTACCAAATTCATACAGCATCAAGGCAATTTTCACCTCCATGGAATGCATTTATAAGAGTTATACCAGACTGTTACACAGTACACAGGCAAACTTTCACCAACCAGTACCACTCAGTAACTGGTTGGCTGCTGGTTGGTGGAGAACTGATGGGTACTGGTAGGAAAAGTCCCCTTGTGGTACCGTTCAGTTTCAACAGATCAGTACCAACCGGTAACCAATCGGATACTGATTGGTCACCCATTGGATCCTATGAATTTTCTGCTGATTGGCTACCATGCAGTTACCAATGAGATACCAATGAGTTACCGCTATGTTATCATCCCAATTTTCCACACTTGGTACCTGTTGGTAACAATGCAGTAACACTTCAGTACCTTGATTGGTTACAGCTCAGTTACTGAACGGCTACCAGCCAATTTCTGCTTACCTGCCAGTACCTCTGGTAGGAAAGGTCCCCTTGTGATACTGTTCAGTTGTCAAGTTGGTCACCAATCAGTAACTGAACAGTACCAACCGGTCACCAGTCAGTTACCACACATTTCATTTATGGTATAATAAATTGGTTACCAACCAGTAACTGACCAGTAGCCTTCAAGTCAGAACTGCATGGTACTGCAAAGTTGGGATCGTTATGGCTACCAATTGGTTACCAATCAGTTACTAGTAAGTAACTGGAAAGAACCTTGCATATATTACCAAGTGGTGACTGATTGGTAACTGCACGGTACTGTTCAGTCAGGACTTGACGGTACCAAGCCTAAAATTTTCGTGCAGAAACAACGAGTTACCTAGAGAGTACCAACAGGTAACTGAACGGTTGGTACAGAACTGAACGGTACTGGTTGGTGAAAGTTTGGCTGTGTAGACGTACTTTCCATTGCCACCAACTTTTTCTGTGATTTCCCGATGGTGCTGGGTAACTAAACCATTCAAGAGTTTAACAGCTTTCAATTACAATGATTATTCTTTTTTATTGGAGAATTGTTAGAGATCCAATAGCATTGTATAAATCTGTGCTGATTGTAGATAACTCGGCGAGTACAGGGCCGTAGCCAGGATTTCTTCAATGAAGTGAAGGTGAACCACCGCTCAAGAAGTTCAAAAGGACACATCAGGGGGTTCGCTCGGCTGTATGGGAAAGGGCAAATAGGGGGTTCGCTTCAGTCTGAAAAGGGAATTTTATGAGAAAAATTATAATTTATCCAAAAGAGGGGTTTGCCCGAACCCAGAGAATCCCCCCCGTGGCTACTGGCCCGGAGCATGTAGAAAGGTGGAATCTCTTGGGGCAATAATGAACTACAGTTCAGACAAAATACTGTCTCTTTATTTCTGGTGTGTGGGAGGAGGGGTTCTGAAACTGTAATTCATCCCTTCAACGTAATACTATTACTCAGAGTTTGCCAAAGGATTGTATATACTTGTCTGTGTACACAGCTTGTACAAAGACTGAGTCACAAGCCTATGAAGTTAACTGGAGTTGTGGAACACTTCAAGGTTGTGTTCAGAACTAGCTATTGTTCCACAATGCAAATGTGTCCATTCTAACACAGCCACTGGAGTAACTCGGAGTTGTTCCACTGGATATAGAACATCTAGACATTATGTCTGATACCATGCCAATCATGCCAATATTAAATTACTTAATTCAACTAAATTCTGGGAGCATTATTGTAATGTTTCAAAATTGACCAGTGGGTAAAGATCCATACATGAATACGCTGCATCCATTGATTGGATCAAACCGTGACAGATATTGCCTAAGGTGCCCAAGGAAACTAAACCTGTTCACCTTTAAAGATTTTCTGAGAAAATTGAAGGAATTTGGGATTCAATACTTGGCGAACCAATGTGTGGCATACGGGAAATCCAGCCTATACTATACATGTACTATTGAGTTCTGATAGAAAGCCTTATCTCTGGAGATCCATCAGCTAAAACCAATACCTCCTCCAGGGCGCTGATGCATTCACTGAGCTGCAGACATGAATTGTCTTATAGATCTCTTTACTCAGTCGAAGAGACTAAATAAGCACATATCTTGACAAACCATCAGGACCATAAAACCCAGCAGATCTGGACAGAGATATTCTACAACTGATATCTCCTTGAAACTGGGTTCACATGCAGTACTTGGATTTGGGTTCCTTGTCTCTTTTAGCCTGAATATCAATTACCCATCATATAGTCTCTTTGCTTTTCATGCATTGAATTAATTTCCATAGGCGTAGTCCTTGTTTTATTCGATCCGTAGCCACTTGACATTTCACAATCATTGTTTCCACTGACATGAAGCACTTATGCTAGTCCGGTTGCATGACGACATCATGTATTTATTGGGAAAGTTCATGGATCACACTATTTATGTCTGGTATCGAAAACTTGTGCACTTGTCATCTGAAACTCCCAGATTGTAAACCATTGTAAACTGATCGTAAACCATATATGCGGTTATCTTGGCCAGAAATAGGTTGAGATATCAGGCGTCAGATTTCACACTCAGTATTCAACCATCATTCATAAAAAAACTTGTGAATAGTCAAATAATCTATTGCATATGACAGTTTATTAGCACCAATTCCAAATATAGAACCATGGATGTGAAAGTGGGTGGTAACGTAGCAATGCATTCGATCTTGAAGTATTCAATCGCGAGTATTCTTCTTGTGAGCATCAGATCTGACATTCACTAGATAAGTACATGTTTATTTCATAATCGCTAGGACACAGTACCGAATTGCAATGGAATAAAAACTTGTGCGCTTGTCATCTGAAACTCTCAGAAAATATCTCTGATTGTAAACCATGTATGTGGTTATCATGGCCAGAAATATGTTGAGATATCAGGCGTCAGATTTAACACTCAGCATTCAACTGTCGTTCATAGAAAAAAAAACACGTAAATATTCAAAAAATCTATTTCTTATGACATTTAGCATCATTTCCGAATATAGAGCCAGGATGTGAAAGTGGATGGTAATGCAGCAATGTATTTAATCTAGCTCAGTTAAACAGCTGTATGTGACATGGCAAACGCAGTACACATGGAGGTGTTGATTCTCTTGATGCTAGCGGCTGATCAAAGAAAGCCAAAATTGTGGCTTAATCCTCATAAAATGCAAAACTTTTGTGCAATACTTAAATCATAAAGGTAAGACAAATACTGATTTTTCTTTAATTCATGTGGTCAGTATTCCATGGATCTGTTGATACTTTTATCATGTTCATCGTTATTGTTCATGTCTTTTTTTCCGCCTTATCAGTCGCTTGTCCATATTCCGTCTTTGTTATGGTTCTGTTTCATAAACCCGGTCATTGTCTCAGAACACTCTGGTGTTTTAAGCATGATAAGGGAGTACCGAGACGATACTAGATGATTCTGTGACAGCAGCCTCTTTCTTGATTGCTCTTGTCTGATTTATTTTGAATTAGTATAGTATACTGAATATATTTGTTTGTTAAATTTTATATTGAAATGTACACTGTAGCATTTATTATTTTCTGCGGTTGATATTTGTTGTCGCAATTGCCAAACTTTCGTATGTGCTCATGCTCTTGTATCATTGTTAATCCCACCGTATTGAACTCGTGTTTATTACTCGGATCTCAAATTTGCATATTGTATATACATATGTATATAGCGTATAACGATGTTTATAATTAATCTACTAATAATATATACAAGTAATCGTCTAGTCGACTGTATAGAACTATTTGCTATATACTATCTGTGACATGTACGATGTGATTTAATGAACACCCAACAAGTATTGTTAGAGTATGTATTTAATTTGTGTGTTCTCAGAATTCATTTTATTTGAATTTGCAGATGGCATGAACAATTCTACTGCAATGTGTCATAGCCACCATCAGAAATGTTAGTTGATTTACATATATCTTATGTTTTATCCGGTCAGGGACCTGTATTCCTAATAACTTAATTAGTGCAATCAAACCTCACAGTTGTCAATGCCAAATGCGTTGACTGCTTTTACATGGTTTTCCCTCGTGGAGTTTAGTGAAGAAATATCAAGGTGTTCGATAATTAAGACTTAAGGATAATCTAGCAATGTATATATTGTATTTATTGTCAAGGTTGTAAATGTCAAATTAAATTGTCGATTTGGGATGTGTTGTATCTAGCATAGTAGCTAACCTCATATTGAGCTAGGAGTCCAGGTGCAGTAATATGGCTCGATCCGCAGGAAGTCTGGAGCCACTGGATTGGCAGATCTCCAAGTGCATAATAATTTTTATATTCATTTAGATGTAGTCTTTATGATTTGGAGACACTTGACATTGAGCCGCAAATGTATGCAAGGCAGAATATAAATATCTAAAGCAAAAATTTGTCAGCAATGCCTTGTTCCATGTCATCAGTTCAAATTGCTGTTCTCAAAATCTGGTGAATAATTCCTGAATCTTCATGCTGCGTTTCACTCCTATAGCTGTCTCCTCTGGAATGTGCTTCATGATACAAAGGCTGTTCGATCACAACTGAAATTTGGCGTAGGCATGTACATGCTCTGTCTAGTTCAGAAATACCGTCCTCCATATAATGCAGGTCTGAAAAGCCCTGCAGTACAGCTATTACTCGAACCGTACATTTAAAATAACACAGCCAATGAACAGACGGTGTTCGAGTGTGATACACCATGTATTTGCGGGGAACATGTTCACATGGAGAATAAAGCTGGAGGACAAACCCTTTGAAGTTCTGGGTGGAAAAATGGACATCCCTTATTAAAGTTAAAAAAAAAAAAAAAAAAAATACAGATATGAAGTCATGTGAATTCAAAATAATTAGAGGGGACGAAAACACATTGCCGGCATTTAATTGCTCAAATATTAAAAAAATTCATGAGGTCATGAAAACTGTTCGGAGAGTGTATTAATGAAACAGTTGGTCTTCGTCCTGGCGAATTCTTCTCCTGTCATAGCCATAGGTCAGCTTTGTCAAACGAACTGTGTCTATGGGATAATGAGAATTACATGCACTATAGCTGTGAAGATAGCTTCACTTGGTAGCCAGTAGGCTTCTCAAGAGAGTTACTTAAATTTTTACAACTAGTTCAGAATCAATGTCCACGCTTCTCAATATATAGATTAAAAGCTACTGATGACTGTTGTGTATTGGTCGACTTATCTCGTATGTCCATGTTTCATGTATCAGTCTAGTCAAAATTGAAGTGATGGGTGAAAGATCCTCTTACTTTTTCACAAATGTATTTGTATCGATTTTATACGCTGAGAATGTTTGCAACTTCTGCCTCACTCTCTGCATGTGCTTTGTGTATGGCAGTTACCTCCCTTGCTTGTTGCACAAAACGTGTGCTTTTACACCCATGGAGCGTTTCACAAAACTGTGCAGGTATTCACAGCAATACTTGATCATTGTTTTAAATTTTGTGGTATAACTATTCCGAGACATTAACGAAAGTTATCTCCCTCCTTTACATCAGTTATCCCCCTTTATTACATTCCTTTGTACATGTACGAGGGACTGTTGGTTTTGTTACTGGTGGTTTTTAAGGTTTCGATCTTTTCAGTACCATTAATTCTCATTTGTTCATGCTTATGGAAAAAAAATAAACGCCAAAAGATGGGTGACCGACCCATTCCCTGCTGTGGGAATGGGATGTGTTAGATAGCGAGAATGAAATGATGAGCTTTTTGTAAAGTGTCTGATGTCGTTACACAGGAACGTTTCCTGCGAGCTGTTTTTCAGGTTTCTACATGAATATGAATATACAATAGATGCTATACCCTTTACACAAATCCTTGTTGTAGGTCTACATGTAGATGAGATTGTTAGACTTCAATGGTCTTTATAGATCTCCATAGCTCCACATGCCTTTATATAAATATAATACCAGGTAGATTAATGATACGATACCGGTAGGTCGAACATAGCTATAGTTGAAAGCATGTCATTAGATGTAAGTTCTGCTCAGTTTAGGTAATGTTGAAGAGAGGACGATATAGGGCATATTTTGTCCCGTGTATTGAAAGTACGGTGTGAAAGGCACAACTTGAGATATGTGTTGTTTCCACAACAGTTTGCTGTTTAGCACACGCGTGACAGTCGATTGACAATAAAGCAAAATGTAAACTACTATGTTATGTTGTGTTTACTTGAATGATCTCAAGAAAGTCTTTCACCAAAGTATAACACTTAAACCATCTGGTTACTGTAAAATAGGAAGCCTTAAATAGGCCATGCTCTATGGGCCAAGTCAAAGGGGCAACTTGATTTTTATCCCAAAAGTACTTCATGGGTATTGTCTCTTCACATGTAAAAGTTTTCACCAACACCTGGAGAGCACACATTCGGGCGATGATGACACTTCTGACACTTACGGTAACATCGTCACTTTCTACAAGCTATTGATGGGTCCAGTCAGCACCACCAGGTGAGCAGACGTGTGCGATGACGTCACTTAATGACATCACTTCCAGAGATAGCGGTCAATCCTACCTTTACATGTATACTCCTCAGTCACTTAGTCTCCCCTCCATCACATCATGTATCCAAACTGGGGAAGCCGCATTGTGTGTGTTTACAATTCATGCATGCTCTTGTTTGTGTATCAGATACATCATTGGTTGCCCTTGTCCAATCAGAAGCCACCATTTGGTGTTGCATCTGTCTTCGACCATGTTGCCCATTAGACCTATTCTCGACTGCTCTTGTCCAATCAGCATGATCAGAAGCTGCCATGGAATTGACACTAAATCATTGAAATGCAGTGACGGCCATCATTACGGCGCCTTAATGACATGATTCCCTATCGTAAGATCATAATGCTATATCATAGTGCCATAATGCATTGTCGACTGTCCAATCACTCGCATATGCTTTGACCATTGGCGCTTGACCCAGAACATGTTACAGTATCCAGGACTGCTCAAAGATACAAACTGGATGATGGACAAGAACAACCAAAGCCAAAGAATCCCACAATAAATTTCTCAAATGGCGGCTTCTGATTGAACAATAGCAGCCAAGAATACGTCTAACGGACAAGAGCTAACATGAAATGGCGGCTTTTGATTGGACAAGAGAAGTCCATGATGTGTCTGATACATGGACAAGATCATGGATACATGAATTGTAAGCACACCCAATGTGTCAGATTTGAGTATTGGTGATAACTTTTGAAGGATTACACTCTCCAAACTCGTCTTGAAGTACTCCTGGAGTAAACTACGAATGGGGAGGTTCATAGTAGACGGACCCACCATACCGTAACCACAACACCAGCATGCCCGAGTCCAGGAGTCTTGTGTCTTCACTGGATACATGCATCTTTCCCGGGTCCGTTAGTCGCTATGGGTTAGTGTATATTGGTGTCGTTAGGCATGCCTCAAGTGCACACCTGAGCGACTTTCTCTACTATTGATCACATCACAGTCCTGTGGACATCACTCAAGTCATATTCTACACTTCGAGAGCCTCGATGCAAGTCCGTGAATGCTATACTTGGATTCAGGATGGCTCCTACTTTGCCCAAAAACGCCCCTGCATACCACTAAAATGCCATAGTTCTCTGCTACTCCTTGCCAGTGCATGCACACCAAAATAGTCACTTCTGGTCAATACTAGACCAATTATAGTTTACATCCTGTTGGCTTCAAGACGACACCCTGCACTCATTCCACCACAAACTGCAGTTTCTCTACTGTCGTGATCTGTCTTGTCTGGCCTTACTCCAGCGTCTATATGCATGTATCTCAAAGGTCTACATACCACTACTTACCCCTCTGGAAAATTTGGGCAAAATGCGAAAACAGCTAGGTGTTTTAGGATATGTTTCCATTGCAGTATACTGGACGGGTGAAAGACACTTAGGGATGAAAGAGAGTGAAAATATGGCCATTGAACAGGGACAAGAGCACATATGGTCGGACATGATGAAGATTGACACTTTACCTACACATCATGTCCTAGCCAGAACACCCTATGGCGTATCCACATGCCACCAGTTATGGGCTAGTGTATAAGGATATAGGTAGACGGCTAGAGTTTATTTGAGTGACTCTGCACTTTCTCTACTACAGATGACGTCCTTTCTCTCAATATCATATATGCTTCTGTGATTACACTCCATGCATCTCCAAGGGTCACATGCCCATCACTATAGGCTAGTTTATAGGATGCATGTTTTCAGTTGCATGCGAGCAACTGCACTTTGTCTACTACACGAATGCACATTCGCATCATGGAGTAACCATCCCAGTTGTACTACTATCCGAGTGTGCATGTACATTATGATGTCATTCCAGTCATAGTCTACATCATGATCGCTTCAATATGACCCCTTGTATGCCATATTTGGACCTAAGATGCTCCCTAGATCATACAAACATGCCCCCCGTGCATCCTAAACTACCCTCTTTCGCTACTACTTAACTTTGCATCAAAGTCTACACATTGGGAGTTTCAAGACAACACCATATTATTTGGACCCAGAATCACACAAAAATGGTTCAAACACACCCCTGCGCAGCCTTAAAATGCCCTCTTTCTTTACTACTTGTCGACTGCCCATGCTCACTGTGCCCTCACTTCTGGTCAAACCACACCAGTCATAATATACATGCCGAGAGCTTGAACGGCTCATTGCGCATCCTGACCATGGCATCAGCTCCAGTCCAAAATGCATGCCAGTCACAGTCTACTCCATGGGGCTTCATGACGAGACCGATCACGGCCCATGTGGACCATGGCTTATACGGAGACTTCAGTTTCGCACAGCTAAGATTGCAGAAATTACGGACAGTTGAAATGAAAACACAAAACCCTTAGCCCAAGCAAGAGTAATCTCACGTTTATATTTGGATTTCCCGGATAATATAAATTTATTTATAAAAATAATTCTCAATATATTTTCCTGTAAGCCTTCTTTTGTCTATCCAAAATCTCTCAAAAGCTCCGAGAAATGAATCTTGGTTTCGGCGCAGTTAAAATAGATATTAGTACACAATTTTCACTTACGGACAGTTGAAAATCTCCGGGAAGTAAAACTTGATTTCCGCGCAGTTTAAATTTATATCCAGTTCAAATTCATACATAACCTTATTTCAAGCGAACTGAATCTCCGGCAGTCAAACTTGATGTTAGACTCGTTCGAATATGTACCAACTGTGGAAATGCGAATTCCCATAACAAATCTTTCTTCGCGGAATCTCAACTGCGCGGAAAATAAGTAACTGTGCGGAAAATAAGTTTTTCTGTCCAGAGATTCGCAAGAATCGAGTAATTGACCACCCATCGTTCGTTGTCATGACCTGCATGGGGTCATCATGATACAGGGGGGGTGTCATCAACTTTCAACAGACCGGATCTGTCGTTGAATCCCGTATAAAGAAATAATAATAGAAAAAGAACTGGCTAGTGTTAATCAGGTTTCATACAAAACAACTCAAAGTGCTTTGATTAGTTGTTTCAAGATAACAGTAGATCTAACTGAGCGGAGCCTGTTCCAACTGCGCGGAAAATAAGTTTTACTCTCGCTCTTTGTCATTCGCCCCCCTCTCAACGGAGTGGACAGTTCAAATAGAAGGTAAGTGGAAGTTTGTATTACACTAAGTAGTGCATATTCGAGCATGATGATTCCAGGTGAAATGATAACGAATAAGGTAGGATATTAACGATTGAAATTCGAATTCCGCGCAGTTCAAATTCATACATATCAGAATTAGTTCAATCCAGAATAATCTGCGTGGGGTGAAGCTGCCATGGATTTCCGCGCAGTTAAACTTTATACGGGCTCGATTTCCGCGCAGTTGAAATTTATACCAAGTTCACGTTCGGACAGATGAAATTCATACACGCAAGCCTTTTGAAATTCATACACATCAGACTTAGTTCAATCCAGAAGAATCTGTGTGGGGTGAAGCTGCCATGGATTTCCGCGCAGTTGAACTTATACGCCAAATTTGCTTACGGGCTCGATTTCCGCGCAGTTAAAATTTATACCAAGTTCACGTTCGGACAGATGAAATTCACACACGCAAGCCTTTTGAAATTCATACATATCAGAATTAGTTCAATCCAGAAGAATCTGCGTGCGGTGAAGCTGCCATGGATTTCCGCGCAGTTAAACTTTATACGGGCTCGATTTCCGCGCAGTTGAAATTTATACCAAGTTCACGTTCGGACAGATGAAATTCATACACGCAAGCCTTTTGAAATTCATACACATCAGAATTAGTTCAATCCAGAAGAATCTGTGTGGGGTGAAGCTGCCATGGATTTCCGCGCAGTTGAACTTTATGCCAAATTTGCGTACGGGCTCGATTTCCGCGCAGTTGAAATTTATGCCAAGTTCACGTTCGGACAGACGAAATTCACACACGCAAGCCTTTTAAAATTCATACATATCAGAATTAGTTCAATGCAGAAGAATCTGTGTGGGGTGAAGCTGCCATGGATTTCCGCGCAGTTGAAGTTTACGCCAAATTTGCTTACGGGCTCGATTTCCGCGCAGTTAAAATTTATACTCAATTAACGTTCGGACAGATACAATTCATACACATCAGACTTAGTTCAAGCGAAGCGAATTTGAGTGGAGTACGAATAAGGTAGGATAATGTGCCCTAATATTAACGATTCCATTCCAGCGAAGCGAATCTCCGGGCAGTGAAACATAATTTCAGCGCATTTGAATTTCGTTCTCTCTCGTTTCAAGCGACATATAGTCTACATTTTGCGGATTTTGTTGTCTGTTTCATTAATATCAATATTCTGCTCGTCAGCAAATAAAGAAAAATCCATCAAATAATCCACGCGCAGTTGAAATTAAGCTCCGCGCAGTTCAGCGCAGTTCTGCGCAGTTTTTAGTATGACCGTCTGGACCCTTGATGAGCGGCCCGATTTTGAGCTACAGCACATTGAAATCCGGATGTGACCAAATATCACCATGGAAACAGCTTGGGGGTGGGTCATGAAAGATGGGGACAAAATTTTCTTTCTAAAATGTTGCCAGATTCCTTCCATAATTCTCAAGGTCAATTAATTTATCAGGAAAAAATACCAACCATGCAAATCTTGAGACTCTTTTATGGCCAATCAAGTTCACCGGAAGTTCAAATCCTTGGCTTCATCTACACAGAATCTAACAATCTCCTGGCTTCGATTGCATATACCTTTCGTCTAAACGGCTGCAGGAATGATTTGTAAAAAGCGGAAAACGGATCGAGGCTTGGTGAATGAGAATTTAATAGTGAAGTCACACCTTCAGCATGACACCCGTCACGATCCATTTGGTCCAGGGTTAGCCTACCTAGACTGGGTGTAGTCCCAAGTTTTACATCCACCCCAGTCAGTCACGTGACCGAAAGTGACCTCTTCACTTTTCCATGGCAACCCCTTAACCGGAAGTGACCTTTGACCTATAAATGACCGCGACCCGACGAGACGTCAGTAGTATGTAGTACATAAATTGAACCTCATTGACCTACTTAATGACGTCACATTGGGGAGGATTGGGGAGGAACTTGATCACGTGATCAAGGCATGTCTAGATGGTGGGTGTGGGTTCCAAATGGCGGTTGATGTGGGTGTGGGTTCAAAATGGCGGCTGATGTGGGTGTGGGTTCAAAATGGCGGCTGATGTGGGTGGTGGGACCAAAATGGCGGCGCAAGGCAGCAAACGAGGCGGTGGGGAGGTCACGGGGAGAAAAAACCCTCACATTACCCTCAAAAAACGTCTAAGCCATATAATAATAATAAACATAATCTATAGGTGTTGTACCATGTTAATAGGATCAGTCTAGCATCTGTACCACCCTAGGGTCGAGCGTTTATTGTCCCGTGTATCTCCGCAGAAAATCAACAAACAAAATGGCGGCTCCAGGATGGTGTGGGGACGCCCTTTCCACATCACGGCGTCGATCATAGCGCCATCTGCACACACTGACGCAAGGGAGACAACTCGTGTACACCAAGAGTATGGAAATAGCCGTGTTGGAGCTAGCGGAGCTACTCATGGGCCGATGGAGTTGTATGAGGTATCAAAGTGAAGCTTATGTGAAGGGGCATCTGATGTGCTGGGTGTGGGGTTGAACTATCGGACTTCTGCGCATGCGCGGTGGCCCAAGGGTATGAAAATAGCCGTGTTGGAGCTAGCGAAGCCCCTAATGGTCCAGTGGGGTCGAGTGAGGTATCCAAGTGAAGCTTAGGTAAAGGGGCATCTGATGGGTTGGGTGTGGGGTTGAAATATCGGCCTTCTGTGCATGCGCGGTGGCCTAAGGGTATGGAAATAGCCGTGTTGGAGCTAGCGAAGCTACTCATGGGCCGATGGAGTTGAGTGAGGTATCGATGTGAAGCTTATGTGAAGGGGCATCTGACTGGACTAGTGGGTTTGACATAGCGTCATTCTGCGCATGCGCATAGACGTTTTGGGATGTAGGCGAGTCCCTAATGATCCAATGGGGTCGAGTGAGCTATCAAAGTGAAGCTTAGGTGAAGGGGCATCTAATGGGTTGGGTGTGCGGTAGGAATATCATTCTGCGCAGATGCAATGCGGAGCTCTCGTCCAATCAGAAGCGAGTATTTCAAATCCGTCACAGAGCTCTCGTCCAATCAGAAGCGAGTATTTTGACCCGGTGCATTATGGGACATATCCAAGATGGCGGCACGTATGTTCAAGATGGCGTCACATCCGGTGTCGAAAACTGGCCATTTCTGTCGGGATGTGGTCACCTAGTGTCGAAAACTGGACCCTGTATGGATCCCGCTAGACGTGTTGGAGCTAGGGGAGCCACGAATGGGCCAATGGAGTCGTATGAGGTATCCAAGTGAAGCCTTCGTGAAGGGGCATCTGATGGGCTGGGTGTGGGGTTGAACTATCGGCATTCTGCGCATGCGTAGTCTGGCCGTAGTATAGAAATAGACGTGTTGGGGTGTAGGTGGTCCCCTAGTGGGTCGATGGGATCGAGTGAGGTATCCATGTGAAGCCTAGGTGAGGGAGTTACACTAGGGTGTCGTATCCATTCTGTTGCGCAGGTCACGTGGGAGTTGTGACGTCACTTCCGGGTTTTTCACTAAAACTACCTCCAAACATAGAAGAGTTCCAATGTTTCCTCTTAGACGTCCGTATGTTCAACCCTCCGGGGTGTTTTCCCGGCGCGGCCCCGCCCCGGCCCCCCAGCGCGAGTGCGCGCGCGGGTTCTCCGGAAGTGCGCGTCATCACCGGCAGTGCGCGCGCGGACGCATGTCAGGTCAAAGGGTCACCTCCAGGTCAAACGGTCCAATGTCCAATGAGACAATGTTGCGGCATCGCTATAGTCAGAGCTTGAGCACCAAAAAGGGGATTCTAGATGAACCTGGGAAAGATGGGCAGTTCCATTTGGACCAATCAGCGGTCGAGAAAAAGAGCCAATCAGCGGTCGAGAAAAAGAACCAACCAGCGGGCGAACAATCAGCCAATCGAATTGGGGTACTCACGGTGTGTTTCGCTGACGTCCGCTCCTACATCTGGGTTCTTGTACACCCGGGTAATGTTTTCTGGACATGGATGGGTTACCTTTGGCTCCATTCTAGGCCACTGATTGGCTAATACGGTGTTCAAAACCAGTTTCATGCATTATGCTCATAGAACTTATAGTAATAATCTATACGTGTTGGACGAGTCTCTTCACTCACCGTATACACGTACCTCAATGAAATGCCCGCTCCAAACCTAGACCAAAAACACGTACTTGGTCTGTAGGCTGATTTCATTGGCTCTCTATTTTTACTATAGTGCTCTTGCATTCTAACCTTGATGGGTTACCTAGAACTTATAGTCATAAACATAATCTATACGTGTTGGACGAGTCTCTTCACTCACCGTATACACGCACCTCAATGAAATGCCCGCTCCAAACCTAGACCAAAACACGTACTTGGTCTGTGGGCTGATTTCATTGGCTCTCTATTTTACTATAGTGCGCTTGCATTCTAACCTTGATGGGTTACATTTTGGCCCCATCCTACACCACTGATTTCAGTTTGACTGAATCTCCACATTGAGCATTGATGCATTATGAATAAAACACACAAGACAGGGTTTTTTGGTGAGATCTCATTTTTTTATTCAGTGAACAACAACAACGTGAGAACAACCACGTGAAAACTGAAGCCCAGAACAAGGGGCTTGTAATTAACTGAAGCCCAGAACAAGGGGCTTGCACATTGAAGCCCAGAACAAGGGGCTTGTAAACTTAAGCCCAGAACAAGGGGTTTGTAATTAACTTAAGCCCAGAACGGGGCTTGTACATTGAAATGATGGGCGGCCCAGTCATAGACGAGTACATCGCGGTCCTCGGCCTTGGGGTACTCGTCAAACATCTGTACGATGGTAGATAAGGGTCTTCCCCGGCATCGATGGTACAGGTAAAACAAGCAATATTGTCCGCACACGCCACTGGTCAGGCTTTGCAACGTTTGACTGTTCCAACACCACGTCTCTGTGCCTTGATCCATGAAGTCTGTTAAATCGGGATGGAGGGTGGCAGGCCGTACGGGTCAAAGTATTCGCCCTGCTGTTCTGTCAAGTACACGGCCACCCAGTGTTCACCGGGCCGATCCATCGGGTCCGTGTTGAGAACGTAAGCAGCAGGATACATGCGGTCTAATGGAAACACATCTCGGGCGAACACCCCTTGAAAGACCATACGTGTCCCTGGGTCATTCTTCAGCACGGTGGTTATCTGGTCTGTATCCATTTTAGGTGGAGAAGTCACACAGGATGTTGCGCGCCTTGTCCACTTGAATGATGTTGTCAAACTCGGCGTAGCAGATGACATTGACGGTGGTCGCCAAGGCTCGTGCAAAGTGGATTTCCAACCGTAAGTTGCCTTGCTTGGCCAGGGCCAGCTGATGGTCGTTCTCTAAGGTGGGGGTCAGATCGAAACAGAACAACGTGTATCCGTTCGCGTAGTCCTCCCGACTGATCATATTCCCTTCGTCCTGGTTTATTTGACCGGTGGCTGTAAACAGGCTCTGATAGGCTCGAATGAAATTCCTCCGCCCAAAGTTCGGTGTTAAGGCCGTGGCTGGCACCTGTTGTCCATCCACATGCAGGGCCACAAAATTGATGCCGAAATGTTGAAAGTCAAACGGATTCTCTGGGTAGGCTCCGCTGAAACTGGTATTTTCCACACAGGCCAGGATCAATCGCTTGGGTAGTTCCCCCAGGAACAGGTTTTCTTTGTTGGCGCCCATATTTCCAGCAGACACAGAGAACACTTTGGTTTGTACACGTCGGATAGGGTACTGGGCTGGTTTTGTTTCCAAGGCTTTCATGTGTCCCAATTGAACGGCTGGATTCGGTTTCACTTTTCGGACATACAGGACTGCGTCTTGGATGACAATCTTATAGTCCGCTGCATGCCCCTCTACGTTAGTGGCCATCAAGGCGAAGGTCGGAGGCGCCCGTATCAGTCGGATTTTGATGGGGATCTTGTTCAAGAGGTACCGGTCTTGCATGAACATGTCTGCATGCAGTCGACCCATCATATCCACCGAGGCAATGTTCGCAGTGAAAGCCTTCCGTTTGTTATATCCCCCATTGTCCGCCGTGTCCATGTGCTCGGGCGTGTCCTTGTAGAATAAAGCGGTTGTCAGCTGAGATTTTTAGCCTCTCGGCCATACGACAACAGTGTCTCGATGTAGGCTCGATAGGGGTACGTGTTGGTGGAGTCACTGATGAGTTTGTCGCTGAGAAAAATATCCACCTGCTGAAACATCGAGTGCAGCCAGAGATTCGTCGGGCCCACCGTTGCTTGGTCAGCGATTCTGGTGCCAGCTCCATTGACCACCTTGGCTTTCACATACAAGTAGGTATGGGCTAAATCCACATAGGCCGTATCCGCATTACTGATGGTGAACTCGATGGGCCCGGTTTCGTTGATGCTGGAGAGCGGGAGATGCTCCACCCATAATCCTTGTTCGACACTGGTCTGTGTGGGCGGCACGGTCCACAAATCAAATTCACTGTTGGTGGAGGGGCAGGACTCGGCGTGGATCAAGGACATGTTTTAAGAAAAGATATCCTTTGTCTTCTTCGATGTGCGTCGTCGCTGGGTCGGTCGTCGACTGGTGCGTGGTCTCGGTGGGGCAGCTCTTTTATTCCCTACGGTGCGTTGTGCTTTGGCCACCAAGACGCCTCCCGCTTCTTTGGCCCGCCGTTTCAAGGATTCTTTGGGTGCCGTACCCCCCAAGACATCACCGGCCACTTGCAGTCCACTGCGTACCGCTTGTTTGCCCATTGCTTTCACCCCACGCGTCACCAAGGGCAGGAACGTTTTGACGATGCTGCCGAGTCCATGTCCTCGTTGCATGCGTGCACCGCTAAAGACCGGAAAGCCACCCCCGGCCTGTTGGGCATAATAGTCGGCATAGCTGCGTGCATCGCACTCGTAAGGTACTTTCATTATGCAAAGTGGATTTCCAACCGTAAGTTGCCTTGCTTGGCCAGGGCCAGCTGATGGTCGTTCTCTAAGGTGGGGGTCAGATCGAAACAGAACAACGTGTATCCGTTCGCGTAGTCCTCCCGACTGATCATATTCCCTTCGTCCTGGTTGATTTGACCGGTGGCTGTAAACAGGCTCTGATAGGCTCGAATGAAATTCCTCCGCCCAAAGTTCGGTGTTAAGGCCGTGGCTGGCACCTGTTGTCCATCCACATGCAGGGCCACAAAATTGATGCCGAAATGTTGAAAGTCAAACGGATTCTCTGGGTAGGCTCCGCTGAAACTGGTATTTTCCACACAGGCCAGGATCAATCGCTTGGGTAGTTCCCCCAGGAACAGGTTTTCTTTGTTGGCGCCCATATTTCCAGCAGACACAGAGTACACTTTGGTTTGTACACGTCGGATAGGGTACTGGGCTGGTTTTGTTTCCAAGGCTTTCATGTGTCCCAATTGAACGGCTGGATTCGGTTTCACTTTTCGGACATACAGGACTGCGTCTCGGATGACAATCTTATAGTCCGCTGCATGCCCCTCTACGTTAGTGGCCATCAAGGCGAAGGTCGGAGGCGCCCGTATCAGTCGGATTTTGATGGGGATCTTGTTCAAGAGGTACCGGTCTTGCATGAACATGTCTGCGTGCAGTCGACCCATCATATCCACCGAGGCAATGTTCGCAGTGAAAGCCTTCCGTTTGTTATATCGCCCATTGTCCACCGTGTCCATGTGCTCGGGCGTGTCCTTGTAGAACAAAGCGGTTGTCAGCTGAGATTTTTTAGCCTCTCGGCCATACGACAACAATGTCTCGATGTAGGCTCGATAGGTGTACGTATTGGTGGAGTCACTGATGAGTTTGTCGCTGAGAAAAATATCCACCTGCTGAAACATCGAGTGCAGCCAGAGATTCGTCGGGCCCACCGTTGCTTGGTCAGCGATTCTGGTGCCAGCTCCATTGACCACCTTGGCTTTCACATACAAGTAGGTATGGGCTAAATCCACATAGGCCGTATCCGCATTACTGATGGTGAACTCGATGGGCCCGGTTTCGTTGATGCTGGAGAGCGGGAGATGCTCCACCCATAATCCTTGTTCGACACTGGTCTGTGTGGGCGGCACGGTCCACAAATCAAATTCATTGTTGGTGGAGGGGCAGGACTCGGCGTGGATCAAGGACATGTTTTAAGAAAAGATATCCTTTGTCTTCTTCGATGTGCGTCGTCGCTGGGTCGGTCGTCGACTGGTGCGTGGTCTCGGTGGGGCAGCTCTTTTATTCCCTACGGTGCGTTGTGCTTTGGCCACCAAGACGCCTCCCGCTTCTTTGGCCCGCCGTTTCAAGGATTCTTTGGGTGCCGTACCCCCCCCAAGACATCACCGGCCACTTGCAGTCCACTGCGTACCGCTTGTTTGCCGATTGCTTTCACCCCACGCGTCACCAAGGGCAGGAACGTTTTCACAATGCTGCCGAGTATGTTCCCCAGACCATGTCCGCGTTGCATGCGTGCACCGCTAAAGACCGGAAAGCCACCCCCGGCCTGTTGGGCATAATAGTCGGCATAGCTGCGTGCATCGCACTCGTAAGGTACTTTCATTATGCAAAGTGGGGAGCACGTGCTTGTCGAAAATGAAGTGTCAGCACCGCTTTTCCTCGTTCGAATGCCACCGGTCGTCCCGTGTCATCTCTTATATCCACCGTGATCGTGTTGATGTCAGTTTGTCGTACGGGCAAGTAGAGCATGTGGGTGAAACTGTGGGTGACTTGACCTCCATACGT
Organism: Hanleya hanleyi; assembly: GCA_036873755.1. Classification (NCBI taxonomy): domain Eukaryota; kingdom Metazoa; phylum Mollusca; class Polyplacophora; order Lepidopleurida; family Hanleyidae; genus Hanleya; species Hanleya hanleyi. Next base: position 80,589 of record JAVTVY010020056.1, read on the forward strand.
CTTTTTAATGGGGACCACCCGTAACAGAGGTGTGTTGATATCGCCCACGATGTGGTTGTCCACCACGTCCGAGTAGACGTAGAGTCCGTACATACCCGACTTCATATCCATCGGCATCTCGCCATGGTGTTCGGTTGGACCAGCGAACGTCTTTAGATCGAAACCCAGGATTTGCTGTAGGATAGGACTCAGTACGACACTCGCCTTGCCGGTCACGATAAGCTCTGCCTTGTCGTTGTGAGCGTTGTAATCGAAGTCCACGTGATTCTTGAAGGGGAAAGATTTGATGGGTTTTGAAGTATTCGTGACGTCTCGTAGAGACTTATAATGCATCAGTCTTGACAGCCCACCCATGAACTCCTTGGTGGTATCGTATTGGCCTTCGGGCAGGGTGAGTCGGGTGTTTTTGCCTTCGTAGGTCACCTCGTACCACACTTCATTGGCTCGCACGTTGTACCACGAGTAAGGGTATTGGATATCCACCAGGCCACATTCCCAGCGTCCAGGTAAATGCAACGGTTGCGGTAACTGGGTGACGTACTTGGCCACGGTGTTGTCAGGAAACACACCCAGCGAACTGTTACTGGGTAGGGTGAGGTAAAACATGGCGACTGAGCTCTCCTGTTGCTGCTGTTGGTTTTAATAGGTGTTCCAGGCCTTGGACGGTTGTGTCCGGCGTCGTGTTCGTCGCGTTGACTTGCTACGTGTCACGGCTCTGGAGATGTGGGGTGTCCTGATCGAGGGTGGTTTTTTAAAGGTTTGAAAAGAAGGTGCCCGTTGTTGTGGTGGTGGTGGTGGAGTTTTGGGGGGTGACTCCGGTTCCCAGTCGGCTTCCCAAGAAGGTTGTGGTGAGAGTCGTGGTGCACGAGTCGGTGAGTCACGCTGCATAAAGGCCCAGCGATGGTAGTTCCCCACCAATTCCTGTGGTACATGCATGTTTTTCAAGCCTTGAGCGAAGACCTCCCATCCTCGAGGATCCGTGTGCGATCTGCGTTGACGCATCAGATCATTCACTAAATCCGTCATGTGGGTCCCGGGGACCACCTGATTCTGTACCAGGAGTTCGCCTTTATCATTCCAAGTCATGTTAGGATTCTGTTTCATCCGTTGTAATACCAGGCCAGCTTGTTTCTTGAACGAGGCAGGTACACTCTTCAGCACTTCGTCTTCCACCCACTGTGGGGTTGTGGGAGCTACCCCACCCGGCTGTTGGAACGGTGCTGAGGTCGGCGGTCTGTCACGTGGTGGTGGTGGTGGTGGTGGTGGTGCTGTTGCTGGGGTAGAGCGAGTTTTGTATTGGTCCATGAACGTCATGTACCGCTGAAGCGTCTCATTGTACCGTTGTACTTTCTCACTGTCGCTTAACCCCGGTCTCTGTAAGATCTGTTGCATCTCTCCATCGAGGGTGTTTATGGTCTTCACCGTAGGTGGGACAGGGTAGGGTGATTGGAGGTTTTGCAGGAAGCGTGGTTCGACGAGGACCATTTTTTTCGTGTGGTTCATTTTCGCCCGAAGAGTCCACCCAATACTGGACCCAACACAGAAGCGGCCAACGGTGCTAAGATTGCCCCGAGAAAGCCGCCTTTCTGTAACACCTTTTTCTTTTGTGTTTGAGGGACCCGCTTCTGGACTAAGGTTCGGAGACCTGTCTTATGCTTGGCCAACTTGGTCTTCTGAGCCGGAGTCAGTGGTACGTTGCCTTTTAACAGGCTGTACCCGATCTCGTACAGACAGCATACAAGGTCAGGGTCCGCACCGCGTACAATGGTTCGGACTAACTCGGGTGGAGCCGTCTTCAATACACGGAGCGTGGGAGCGTGCTTCCGTAATCGCGCAGACATCCTGTACAACTAATGCTAGAACCCACAACGCTGCTCTTTTTATCTACCTCAGAGACAAAGTCAACCCTGCTGTGGTATTCATTCTTTTTATTATTCCCCATCATCAAACACACAGACCCCAGCTGGGGGAGCCACTGTGGGTGTGTTTACATTATTTTTGCATGTACACGTGGTGGGCCTCTCCGGGAAAGATGCCGCTCCGTAGTCGAAGGTGGTCGGGGGTGGCTTGCTTGAGGTCGAAGAGCATATACCCGTGCTGAGGGGCTGTGGCATCTTTAAAGGCTTCCAACGCAAACGGTGTGCGGCCGGGATACATCTGTCTGGCCAGGTGCAGCAGTTGAGTGGTATCTCTCGGGTTTTTGAAGACCACCAGGTAGTGGGCATTTAAGCTGATATTGCGATGTTCTTTGTTTTTACTGAACAAATTCTGCACAATGTAGATGATGCTGAGCCGTCGATGATGGCTGCCTTTGGTAAAGAGTTGGGTGACCCGCGCATCCGTCTCCGCCATGAGATCATCCAGAACCACCAAGGTGTCGGGTTCCAAAT
>JAVTVY010020059.1:0-72403 GCA_036873755.1 Hanleya hanleyi
CGCGCACTTCCGGAGAACTCGCGCAGCGCCCGGCGCAGGGGCGCTGGGGCGGGCGGGAAACCACCGGCGATTGAACATACGGACGTCTAAGAGGAAACATTAGGAACTCTTCATGTTTGATGTAGTTTTTAGTGAAAAACCCGGAAGTGACGTCATACAGGGAGTTGGCAAAGACCTCATTTGCATATTTTCAGCGGACAACAGGCCGCCATCTTGAAACCGACCACCCCTAACCTACAAAAAACAGGCCGCCATCTTGAAAACAGTGGGGAAAAACCCAGAGACCTCATTTGCATATTTTCAGGGGGACAACAGGCCGCCATCTTGAAACCGACCAAATTACCTACTACTGGCAGGCAGGCAGGGAGACAGGTCAGGTAAGTCAGATTGAATACACCCTCACCCTAAAAATGGACTCCTTTTATAGCCCATTGAACCTCATTTGCATATTTTCAGCGGATCACAGGCCGCCATCTTGAAAAACGACCACCCCTCACACACAAAAAACAAGCCGCCATCTTGAACACGACCACACACACACACACACACACACAAACCCCCCTCTGGAAAACGACCCCAAAGACCTCATTTGCATATTTTCAGGGACAACAAGGCCGCCATCTTGAAACCAACCACCCCTAACCCACAAAAAACAGGCCGCCATCTTGAAAACAGTGGGGAAAAACCCAGAGACCTCATTTGCATATTTTCAGAGGGGACAACAGGCCGCCATCTTGAATCCGACCACCCCTAACCTAGAAAAAACAGGCCGCCATCTTGAAAATAGGCAAATGAGGCGCGAAACAAGTGCAATTGGATGCACCTACAAAAACAAGCCGCCATCTTGAAGCCGACCACCCCTAACCTAGAAAAAACAAGCCGCCATCTTGAAAATATGCAAATGAGGACCGAAACAAGTGCAATGGGCCGCCATCTTGAAACCGACCACCCCTAACCTAGAAAAAACAAGCCGCCATCTTGAATAGTACCAATGCACCCAATGACCTCGGGACAACAGGCCGCCATGGCCGCCATCTTGAAACCGACCACCCCTAACCTAGAAAAAAACAAGCCGCCATCTTGAAAATATGCAAATGAGGAAGAGCGAAACAAGTGCAATTGACCGCCCTACAAAAACAGGCCGCCATCTTGAATCCGACCACCCCTAACCTAGAAAAAAAAGACCGCCATCTTGAAAATATGCAAATGAGGCGCGAAACAAGTGCAATTGACCTTGACCTACAAAAAAAACAGGCCGCCATCTTGAATCCGACCACCCCTAACCTAGAAAAAACAGGCCGCCATCTTGAAAATATGCAAATGAAGGGTGAAACAAGTGCAATTGGCCGCCATCTTGAATCCGACCACCCCTAACCTAGAAAAAACAAGCCGCCATCTTGAATATACCCAATGCACCCAATGACCTCATTTGCATAAAACTCATTAACAGGCCGCCATCTTGAAACCGACCACCCCTAACCTAGAAAAAACAAGCCGCCATCTTGAAAATATGCAAATGAGGACGAGCGAAACAAGTGCAATTGACCTTGACCTACAAAAAAACAGGCCGCCATCTTGAATCCGACCACCCCTAACCTAGAAAAAACAGGCCGCCATCTTGAAAATATGCAAATGAGGCGCGAAACAAGTGCAAGTGTCCTTGACCTACAAAAACAGGCCGCCATCTTGAATCCGACCACCCCTAACCTAGAAAAAACAGGCCGCCATCTTGAAAATATGCAAATGAAGGGTCAAACAAGTGCAATTGGCCGCCATCTTGAATACGACCACCCCTAACCTAGAAAAAACAAGCCGCCATCTTGAATATACCCAATGCACCCAATGACCTCATTTGCATAAAAGGCCACGCCCACTCATTTGCATAAACTCACGCATGCGCACGCCCACAAATGACGTCATCGCGCATGCGCAGTGAGGCACTTTACGTGACGGATACCGGCTACCTACTACTGACGTTCCCAGATTTTGCACAGGTTAGTCCCAGGACATAAGTGTTGAAGCATTACATAGTTCCGACGCAGGTACACTGCCTACCAAATCTCAGCAAAGTTAGAAATCTATAAAGGATTCATGATTTGTCCTCGAAATAACGCATCTCCGCAGAATAGCAACATTCAGTCGTTGTTGTGGTTTGCAAAATATTATCATGCAATAAAAACAGTGTAAATACTGAATAGTTATTCTGGTAGTGTAGTTTGGCAATCCTTTCAATATGAATATTGCTAACTTATTCGATTTCAATTTGACTGCAGGTATGTTTCTAGCATCATACGACAGAGGTGCCATCATCTGTTCGGTTCTGATATTCCTGTTTGTCAGTTTGGACCGCTACATCGCCTTATGTCATCCATTGAGGTCTCTCAAGCAATGGAGCGGGCGGAGAGTGTGTTGGGTGTTGGCCATAATATGGGTGATAGCGGCGGCAACATCAATTCCGTACGGCTATATCGGTCGCTATGAGACATTCAGTGTCAATAACGGATCACGTACCTACTGCTACTTGTCTTATGACGAAGAATGGATGAAACTGTATGAAACACTTCTGAACTCCATCGCCTTTCTGCTACCAGTCCCCATTCTGTGTGTTATGTACGGACGTATGGTATACACCCTTCAGAAACAAATCCTTGACAGCGATACTCAAGGACATGGCGCCACGTCAGCCCGCAGAAGTCGCTCACAGGTGATTAAAATGTTGATATCCGTCGTGGTTATATTTGTGGTTTGTAATTTACCATTCAGAATCTTCATGTTCCTATATTTTTACGCCAATGAAGAACTTTTTTCCCTACCGTACAGAAATCGGTTTGTTTATAATTGGATCGCTCGAATTGTCACGTTCGCAAACAATGCTGCAAACCCACTGGTGTACTTGCTAGTCTCCTCAAATTTCCGAGAGGCCTTCCTTGAAGTATTCTGTAAATGTCGACATTCTGTAAAAGAAACTGTCGATGACACGAAATCCATGAAAACGAACTCATCCACTTTCTAGAGATCTCACAAACTGGACAATAATGGACGAACGTAGTAATGTATATTGTCTACGCTGAACACGATCAAATAAATGTAACTTCGTTGAAATGTTCACTGGAATCTTAAAAAATTACGTTGGTCAGAAAACGGGCATCCAGCAATAATACAGCTGAAGCCCTTAAGTCATCCATGCAGACAAGCCTTTTTCTTCACTGCCAAGGGAGAAGACGAACCAGTGAGTCCCCCCCCCCCCAACATACACACAGTCTAGGATATTTGAGACTGGTGCTATTGAGGGTCCTTCTGTACTCATGAATTCAATAATTGCACTGAACCACTCCAGACAAAATCAATCCCACGCTCAAGTAATTGTTTCAATGTAAGATTTCGACATGCTAGCTTCAAATAAATGTCTTCATATCCGTGTATTTATCTTATCATTCTTCGTTGAACTGAACAACAACGCATTGTATATTTTGTTAAACTTTTCTCTTGAAACCGGTTTCTCCCTATCTTATGTCACACTGTATCCCCCACCTATGGGATGTCTGTGACCGGAGCTAACTCGCTTGGGGATTTTCTTGCGTAGAGGTCTGGGATAATTCTTGCCACTAATCGGCCGTTAAATAGTTGATCCAACCTTCAACTCCCTTTACCTACTTTTCGCCTCTCAAACTAGAGTTCAAGAGTACTTGGGACCCTTTTTATCTACATAAAACACTCAACAACATTTCTTCTATATGGCATTTTATTCTATTCTATAACCATACCAAACACCACAATATTATTATATTAAGTCACAATATTTCACATATACAATATTTTCTCAGCACTAAAATAATATTTTACATCTACTACAGTTACCAAATTTAAGCAACTTCTAATTAATCCCCATGCTAAAATCAAATCCTAACATTCTAGTATGTAAATATTCATACTCACTTAACCCTGATAGGATGGCGCACTTGTCTTATGACTGTGGAACCTATGAACCTGTTAACCGACTCCCAACTTCTCCATTATGCACCGCATCTCTGTTCTACGACACTAGATTCTCGCTGAAGTGTGTCCCCAAAAGTCGTCCCAAAAGTGTGCCCGCCAAGTCCTTGATTTTTGCTCGTACCTTGGTATTTATATGGGGACTAATTGATCTATTTAATTATTCGTAATATGTATGTATTTCTGATTGGAGGATGATGACCTAACTATCCAACCTCAAAAGTTCATATATCTTAACCTGTTATCGGCTTCCTCTCTCTACCATTTTCTAAAGCCTTTCTTTGGAGAACTGATGACTCATCCTATCGATTCTTTGTTACTAGGAGAAATGGCTCTGGCAGTCCGCCAACTGATACATGTGTCTCTTTAACAAATTATTTCCTATGCAGTACATTACAGACAGTTGTCTATCCTACACATGTATATTACCAAATCGAACCACTATATATATGAAACTACCAATCATCAAGAGTACATACATATATCCTAAACGTTAAATCATCTTAATGCTGTATCACCTTAATATAGTTCTTTCTCCTGTAGCTTATCCTCTGTGGGAAATAACTGAAATCCTATATTACTTTGACTGGGTAATTTCGCCATTATTATAGGCTGCATTCCGACTCGTATACACATATACCTCATACCAATAAACATTACTCTCAACGCCAAATTCATTAACTGTATAAAAACTTATCTATCTATGTATTGTCATAAATGTATCCGTATTATCTTAATATGAAAAAATCTTTAAAAAAAAAATTTTGGTTTTTTTTTTTTTGATTTTAGTTTAGTTATTTTCTGTGTAGGCCCCATACCATATCACATAATCTACCTCGCCTCCTCAAACGACATGTCCCCATGTCGGACTTAATTTAATTTAACTGCCAAAAATTTTAAGAGGGGCTTTCACCTGGCAGTACCTTCTGTACTCTAACCAGGGATTAGGTTAGATCGATCTCCTGTTATAGATGAAGGAGGGCAGTGGGGCTCACCTAAGTATTTTTAATTGAAAGTAATTAATGAACCATAGCCGTTTGAGATTCACCTGCCTGTGTTCCTTTTTTTATAACCCACTAGCTTAATGTGAAAATGCATTTAATACACATAACCTGTGGGTGGCGGTTAGATTAGACGAGAAGACCGGTACAAGGTAAATAAAAAGTGGTCATGACACGCTAAGAGTATACTTTGAACTGTTGGTGCAGGGATCTGTCTTTGGTATATGTACCCGATCACCATACATTAAAAGATAACCCGCTGGGTGTGGCGCAGCAGTTGACAAGGATTCCATCCTGGCACTTGAAGAACATCAGTTGGGGTGCAATCTTAGCGTTTGAAGATTACCCATGGCGGAGCCACTTACTCGTTAGAAAGTGCTCATCCCGGAAGATCTCAGGTATGGAGATCGGCCATTCCCTTGTGGAGTCGATGTGGAGACTGGAACAGGGTTGAAGGGTGATTACCAGACTACCGTGCTCATTAATCGTTGTGAAAAAACTTTACATGAGCACAACTAGTACAATTGAAAAAAGGAGAAAATACCGGAACCAACATTACAGTTTGCTTTGGGCTGAAACGACATTAGACTAAGACGTTTATACAGGGATAAAAGTGAGCAGACCGGTTCGACAATGACAAAGATAGAGAATCAATATTACAAGACATTATACAACATATGTGAAAAACAGAGAAAGGTCAGTGTAAATCTAATCTACCCCAGGTATACTACACTGCTTGTTGGCAATACACCGCGGCCAAGTGCGCTTACATTATTAAAGTGATAGAGACACAATGCCCTGGAGGAAAGATAAAACATTTTCAAGCGTGTGAGCATTGACACGCGTCAGGCACTCTCGTGTAACTAAATTAGAGAAAGCACAAGTTAGTTGTCTACTGCATATGTTATCTTTATATAACTGCCTGGCTAATGTGAAAGATATCAAGTTGAGCCTCGGGACATGTTTGTTAAAACAAGACAGAAATGGCTGTCTCTACGACTAATTGAATACAAGGACCATACGCCAACAGCAACGCATCATCATTAGATCGAAGCATGAATATTTGCTATGGATCAGTTAGAAAGACACATATCAAAACAGTTACAGTCCAACAATGTTTAGAGTACGCTCAAATTTTTCATCAAAGACGACCGTGCTGTTGGGATGCAGTTCCCTGCGGGTGAGTGATATGTAACACGTTATTATTGAAACTCTGTATCAGTATACATTAGAAGTTCTAAGTAAATAGATCTAATGGTAATCAAATCATACATGTATATGAACGTGCTCATATGGAAACTAACAAAGTCGATGTACAAATTGTGGTTTATCTAACAATTTCTCTGTCGGTGGCTTTCAAACCAAAGATTGTTCCGGTTACCAAACCGACAGTCGGTCATTGAATTTTAGACGCTGCTTATGGAAACACAATTCCCAGAAATGACACCAAGATACGCCCACATTATAAAAATATGTGCGAAGACACTTTACTATAAAAATGGGAAATTTGATTCTATGGAAATCGAACGGATGTACCACATCTACGTCAGTTAGACCTAGTTGTGAGACATTTGAAGGAAGATCACATTAGATCATATAATTTCGTAGTACAGGACTATAAATTTCAATTTTGGAGACTAGTTAGTTGACAGATAGGGTCGTGGTAACTCAAGTATCAGGATTATGAATATATATATCAAAATGCATTGCTGATATCTCATCAGCATTTCCATTTTGTAAATCCGACTTCTTTATAAGTGTTTAACCAGCTCAAAACAAAAGGTATATGACTCATGTTATATATTCAATGCATTCAAATATTTATGTATTCAAACAGCATCACCATGAAACGGTGTAAAAGGGGGATCGGTACTTCTAATCGCAAAGAGTTCCCAATGCTCTGGCAATCGGCGTATAGTACATCAGCTGATTTATGGAAATTTGAGCGGGACAGATGTAGGAATCAATATTCAACAATATTCTAAGTGTTTCCTGAAAGCGAAAAACATGTGTAGTGAGATTAATTTCATCGTTCATTTTATTTTATAGAGAGATACAATAACTTAGTTGTTCATTTATCGGACCATTATTCCGTATTCATAATGAACCACGGCGTAGGTTTTGGCGAGAATCATAGTCATATCGAATAACACCGAGTGAACTCAACGCCATCCCATAGACCGACTCTTACCAGCAGCTAGTTCGTGGAATTTAACTACTTGTGAATTTGACATGCACAGTACGACACCAACCACACATGTATCCTCGTCTTTATGTTTCTGAACCATTGATCGGAATTTTGGACAAGGATTCTGGCCTTCGCACATCCAGCGTTGTTGTTCCTTATCGATTTTCTGTCAAGGTGTTGGTTACCAGTGTTCGGAGTGTACAGATTCTCTGAACAGTTTAAGACAAACCATCACAGTTCGGTATAGCAATATCTGATATTTCCACTATCGAATGCACTTTTAATGATAAACTGATAGCCGGAATATGTCACCAATATATATTCACTTCTCTAAAAACCAATTGGCGAGTTTACATTCATGGTTTCACATAATTTAATTGATTACAAAGAAAACCTCAAATACGCAAGTATTGTTATTCATGAAACGTGTATAATAAAACGACCATGTGTCAGTTAACAGTTGCACATGTTGAGTTCATATTATTACGAGTTACATATGTATACTGGAGTACATTCTCTTCAATGTGAATTATAAATCACTTATACATGTATCTGGTGGCTGTGTCACAGCTCTGGGGTACGTCCATAATGTCGCTCACGTGAAGAATTACAATACTTTTCCCATCGTGGGTGCCACTAGACATCACCAAGTAATATTCTAGGTCCAAATGGGTAAAAGCGTAATATTTATAAAATACCCTTTGCACCGAAGATCGACTGTGCCGAAACAGACAAAACACAACAAACCTCGGATATACCAGTACCAAATAACCAAATAGGATAAATATTTATTCACGTACAAATATATATGAATGAATTATTTTCGGGTTCATGATTTTGTATAATTTAGTTGTTGTGATTTTAGAGAATTTCCATTCCTTTTGAGATAAATTTTAGAATATGAAGGACACGGGACAAAGATCCGATATCAATCGTGAAACCACGGCTCCTCAAATTTCAGACTTCTGGTAGCATGGCGTGCATAACTGGATTCCAACTGAGTTGCAAATCTACTGTCTCAAATTATACTATACAATTTTCGCATACCTCTATATAGGCATTTGGATTCGATACATACCAAAAGATAAATTACTTTACTGCATATAACTTGGTGACATAGACCTGACATCTTCGGAATATCACGATGTTGTACAGGCATCATTGAAAATTGTTGACCGCTTCTCTCTTGCTGAACACAAATCTAGACTATGTATATGTAACGAAAGTGCAGAATGACGACCCCTTGGGATCCCCTTAATCAGCCACTGCTTGTGTTCTGACACGTGACTATGTGAAATCGAAAGTTACATTGTGTTTATGTGTGCGGTTCACTTACCTGGTGGAATTCAACGCTGTAATTTGCCTAGAATGAACTATAATAATCCGGGAGACAGACAATGTCTCGAAATCCCGGTGAAGTTATCTGAAACGACCAGTCGGGACGGTAATAGGGACCCTGGTGAGCTACTTGCTTCGCTGTGGGATTACGTCAGTCAGGAATCCGGAAGTCGGTTCCAGTGGATATGCAGATTAGGGACAGTGAACTTTGCGGTCGTCGTATGAATTAACTAGAGGGAGTTGGAAGCTGAGATTTACCAGTTATGTCCGTTATGAATTATGGTTTGTTCCTCCATAGCCATATTTATCCAGCGAAGTCCAGATAAACTGATCGGGAAGTGGTGTAAGTGACAATAAAGAGGGCGCTGTCATCTTCGACGACGTGTTTCTACCTTTATCCGCAGAAGAGCGGTAGCCCTATATAAGCCGGGCTCTCGCTGAAACGAGGCAGACCAGCAGAAACATCGAGGTGAGAGCACACGCAAAATCTATTGGGGAGAAGAAATCCAATACATTGCCGGGCCGGAGAAAGTCCGCCGCCGAATTGGAGAAGTACCGCCGCCGAATTTGTGCCGCCGGGCCGGGACCAGGCCGCCGAATATTATAGCATCATCATTGCATACATTTACACACACTTACATTCACATGTCCGGGCTGTGTTTACTCTGCTTCGATCTCTATCCGCCTTCAACCGTATCGCACAGTTGAACGGATATTGCGCTGGAAGTTAAGAGTATAGACAATTATCGCCAATGGTTATTCTTATCTCTACCGTACGCTAGTACGGGCTCAGCTCTGGGAATTAACTAACGGCGTTAGAGTCGATAGCATGGCCATATATTAGCCGCATCTCTCTTTGCTTTCAACCGTATCGCACAGTTGTTCAAAGATTGCGCTGTGGTTAGTGTATCTATTAAGCTGTATCCGGTAAGGGATGCGAGTCCCTGTGAAGAGGATATAGCTAAACCAAATCATATACAGTTCCTACATAAACAATTATTCATGCACACATGTACTTAATACACAACCTACGGGTTGAAATACATTCACGCTAACACCCACAAGCTATAGGTTCGAGCCTATAGCTTGATAAATATACATCTACCCAGGCAATCGTACGATAAGCGATTATTCATTCACGCCTCCATAAGTACAGTCTCTCACCAACCTGTACATATATTGAGTAATTCACGGCTAATGATAGATTACTACTGTCTCATACAGTAGTATATAGAGGGGGAATCCTAGACCTGACGCCCATCTATTGCGGAAGACCCTGCAGTAGTATAGAGAGAGGGTTCAAGGGTCAACTGACCATACAGTAGTATAGAAGGAGGGTTCCTATACCAGTTGACCATACAGTAGTATAGAAGGAGGGTTCCTATACCGGTTGACCATACAGTAGTATAGAGAGCGGGTGCCGATTCCAGGTGCCCATACAGTAGTATAGGAAGAGGGTTACTAGACCAGGTGCCTGCCTATCCACCGTGTGTTATTGATGTCCGATCCTATGTGGCCCGTGTAGCCGTGAACTCTAGCCTTGATGATTCATCCTTGGAGCCGGGCCGCGGAGTGAGTCGCCGTGAGCGGGATCGCTGAAGCCTGGGGGTGTATTCCTACGAGGGGTGCCGTCTGCTGCTGTGGTGAGCCGTGCAGTTGAATAGTCCTGCGGTGTTACAGAGAGACGGGCCGGTGCCGTAGAAGCCTTTGTACTGTGATAGTACTGTCGTGCCCAGGCCGTCCGCATCCATTGACGGTTATCAACGCTTGGAGGGGCCTAGTCGTGTAAGACGAGACACGACGACGACGAGAAGTCCATACCACCCGAGGGGAGAAGACCGGGGGAAGGAAGACACACGTCGGATATAACCACGGAGGGGCCTAGTCGTGTAAGACGAGACACGACGCAGTGTTCATCCATACGGGAGTGAACGAAGACCTGGGGAAGGAAGCTAGACGCTGGACCTTACCACGTATATCTGGGGAAGGACGATAGACGCTGGATCCTACTGCAAAGCCCTGGGGAAGGAAGATAGAAGCTGGACCCATCCATGAGAGAACCGGTCGTGACCAGACTGTGGCTGTGACCAGCCCTGCTCGCGAAATAGCTAGGGCTATATTTATTTTGTATATATTTTCTATTGAACTTCGGTTAAAGATAACTATAAGAGTACAGATAATTCATAGAGTAGAGATCTTCTTTGCAGGGATTGTACGCTACCACGATTTGAATCCTGTATACCTGCTCAAAAAATTATATGTCAGTATTGCATTAATTTGCTTTGGTTGTCATTACAGGTCTTCCTTTCCAACCTCCTTGATCCAGACAAGGTGACAGGTTGAATCGAACTCCCTCGTTGGCCAGGATCAGTGCCCGAGTGCGTTCCCAGTAGCCTGACACTTTGTCTTGGGGACCCTGCGCACTCTGTGGATCTGAAACATCCATTATCCCACGTTATAGAAGTAAAAACGTTTCAACTGGTGGCAGCGGTGGGATGGCCAACATCTGGGAGACGAAGGAAAGGAGACCAAGCCTGGCGGATAGCATGGATCCGGCCCAGACAATCATGAATATGACTGGAGATTTTGGCGCCAAGTTGCGACAATGGGAAGCCATGAGCCAACCACCTGACGGAAGAGGAGCCCAACGAAAATTCCCCACAACGCCGAGTCCTCGGGAACGACGTGAGACGGGAAGAGGCGTGGCTTCCGGACGATCAACCACGGCAACCCTGGGTTACGAAAATCTTCTTGATTTGTCCACGCACGAACTAGAATCGGTGCTGTTGGCACCACAGGCTGACCTGACGCCTCAACCTTCAACGGAGATGGCTACCGAAGATCTACTGAGGGTGCGTAAGCCAGAAGACCTGCAGCCTGACGTTGACCCGAGACGAGAGGTAGAAGATCTACGTGGTGCCATCAACGTACTGAGTACAATGGTGACCGCCATGATGGGGCAGATGTCCACGATGCTGAGAAATCAAAGTTCCAGTGATGAGATGACTCCACCGAAGGCAGAAGATTACACTTATTCTGGGCCGGCCGGACTGGAACGGGGTCGAGACAGAGCCGCATCGATATCGGGGACGACGTCGAGGCGAGATGAACCACCGAGACTGCTGCCCTGAAGGCTGTAGAGAAGATGGTTCCCGACCGCAGGATCCACCAAAAACGTCTTTGGCGGCACCAACGTTTCAACTGGTGGTGGACGATACGAGAACTTTTCCACACAGTTACAAGCCGGGTGACCAGGTTTGCTTGAGAGGGTCTTTTGTTGTGAAAGAAGCCCTGACTGATGTGACATATCGCATCGCCGACGAGGCTGGTGGCATCCGTTTATTCCATCGTGATCTTTTAAAGCCCTTCCACCGCAGAGAGATGTCGGATAGTGAGACCACTGAGTCTACAGAGATTGATGGTGATGTCGAGTCTGAGAATGACTCGGAGCCCGCGACGGTCTTTCCATATCCGGTGGAGCATCCAGCCGTAGTGAGATCTCCAGCACCTCGGCAGACGAGGAGTGGACGGAGAACCCGTCGTCCTCCAAGATTGGCAGATTACGAGGTTGGATTACCGCCGGATCCTCCTGTTGAAGACGAGTCGCCACTTCCGGAAGAGCAGATGGACTTGCCGGAGAGGTGGAGTCCTCCACGAACGACTCGTGGACGTCGTATCCAGCGACCGAGGCGCTTTAATGACTACGTTTTAGCCTGTCGGTGGACAGGGGATGCACGACCGTAAGGTCGGAGAAATACGGTTCATGACCGTGATTGTCGAGGGATGACCTGTGGTGCAGGGCTGACATCGAAGTACTCCTGCGGGCGACGAACACAGGCTGACTGACCCCGAGGCTTTACTGCCGCAGATGCATGATGCATGACTCCAGCAAGAGACAGCTGTGGCCTGCTGTGGACCTGATGTCCATTGCAGGTGACTACGACTTGGCCAGGAAGTCAAGAGGACCGTCGTCCTGTAATTTTGTTGTATATACGCTGTACATACGTTCCGTTCTACACACCCGTGCTGCTGGTAGCGTGACGAGAGCCATGACGAGGGCGTCATGATCTTCGAAGGCGGAGGTAGTGTAACGAAAGTGCAGAATGACGACCCCTTGGGATCCCCTTTAATCAGCCACTGCTTGTGTTCTGACACGTGACTATGTGAAATCGAAAGTTACATTGTGTTTATGTGTGCGGTTCACTTACCTGGTGGAATTCAACGCTGTAATTTGCCTAGAATGAACTATAATAATCCGGGAGACAGACAATGCCTCGAAATCCCGGTGAAGTTATCTGAAACGACCAGTCGGGACGGTAATAGGGACCCTGGTGAGCTACTTGCTTCGCTGTGGGATGACGTCAGTCAGGAATCCGGAAGTCGGTTCCAGTGGATATGCAGATTAGGGACAGTGAACTTTGCGGTCGTCGTATGAATTAACTAGAGGGAGTTGGAAGCTGAGATTTACCAGTTATGTCCGTTATGAATTATGGTTTGTTCCTCCATAGCCATATTTATCCAGCGAAGTCCAGATAAACTGATCGGGAAGTGGTGTAAGTGACAATAAAGAGGGCGCTGTCATCTTCGACGACGTGTTTCTACCTTTATCCGCAGAAGAGCGGTAGCCCTATATAAGCCGGGCTCTCGCTGAAACGAGGCAGACCAGCAGAAACATCGAGGTGAGAGCACACGCAAAATCTATTGGGGAGAAGAAATCCAATATATTGCCGGGCCGGAGAAAGTCCGCCGCCGAATTGGAGAAGTACCGCCGCCGAATTTGTGCCGCCGGGCCGGGACCAGGCCGCCGAATATTATAGCATCATCATTGCATACATTTACACACACTTACATTCACATGTCCGGGCTGTGTTTACTCTGCTTCGATCTCTATCCGCCTTCAACCGTATCGCACAGTTGAACGGATATTGCGCTGGAAGTTAAGAGTATAAACAATTATCGCCAATGGTTATTCTTATCTCTACCGTACGCTAGTACGGGCTCAGCTCTGGGAATTAACTAACGGCGTTAGAGTCGATAGCATGGCCATATATTAGCCGCATCTCTCTTTGCTTTCAACCGTATCGCACAGTTGTTCAAAGATTGCGCTGTGGTTAGTGTATCTATTAAGCTGTATCCGGTAAGGGATGCGAGTCCCTGTGAAGAGGATATAGCTAAACCAAATCATACACAGTTCCTACATAAACAATTATTCATGCACACATGTACTTAATACACAACCTACGGGTTGAAATACATTCACGCTAACACCCACAAGCTATAGGTTCGAGCCTATAGCTTGATAAATATACATCTACCCAGGCAATCGTACGATAAGCGATTATTCATTCACGCCTCCATAAGTACAGTCTCTCACCAACCTGTACATATATTGAGTAATTCACGGTTAATGATAGATTACTACTGTCTCATACAGTAGTATATAGAGGGGGAATCCTAGACCTGATGCCCATCTATTGCGGAAGACCCTGCAGTAGTATAGAGAGAGGGTTCAAGGGTCAACTGACCATACAGTAGTATAGAAGGAGGGTTCCTATACCAGTTGACCATACAGTAGTATAGAAGGAGGGTTCCTATACCGGTTGACCATACAGTAGTATAGAGAGCGGGTGCCGATTCCAGGTGCCCATACAGTAGTATAGGAAGAGGGTTACTAGACCAGGTGCCTGCCTATCCACCGTGTGTTATTGATGTCCGATCCTATGTGGCCCGTGTAGCCGTGAACTCTAGCCTTGATGATTCATCCTTGGAGCCGGGCCGCGGAGTGAGTCGCCGTGAGCGGGGTCGCTGAAGCCTGGGGGTGTATTCCTACGAGGGGTGCCGTCTGCTGCTGTGGTGAGCCGTGCAGTTGAATAGTCCTGCGGTGTTACAGAGAGACGGGCCGGTGCCGTAGAAGCCTTTGTACTGTGATAGTACTGTCGTGCCCAGGCCGTCCGCATCCATTGACGGTTATCAACGCTTGGAGGGGCCTAGTCGTGTAAGACGAGACACGACGACGACGAGAAGTCCATACCACCCGAGGGAGGAAGACCGGGGGAAGGAAGACACACGTCGGACATAACCACGGAGGGGCCTAGTCGTGTAAGACGAGACACGACGCAGTGTTCATCCATACGGGAGTGAACGAAGACCTGGGGAAGGAAGCTAGACGCTGGACCTTACCACGTATATCTGGGGAAGGACGATAGACGCTGGATCCTACTGCAAAGCCCTGGGGAAGGAAGATAGAAGCTGGACGCATCCATGAGAGAACCGGTCGTGACCAGACTGTGGCTGTGACCAGGCCGGCTCGCGAAATAGCTAGGGCTATATTTATTTTGTATATATTTTCTATTGAACTTCGGTTAAAGATAACTATAAGAGTACAGATAATTCATAGAGTAGGGATCTTCTTTGCAGGGATTGTACGCTACCACGATTTGAATCCTGTATACCTGCTCAAAGAATTATATGTCAGTATTGCATTAATTTGCTTTGGTTGTCATTACAGGTCTTCCTTTCCAACCTCCTTGATCCAGACAAGGTGACAGGTTGAATCGAACTCCCTCGTTGGCCAGGATCAGTGCCCGAGTGCGTTCCCAGCAGCCTGACAGTTTGTCTTGGGGACCCTGCGCACTCTGTGGATCTGAAACATCCATTATCCCACGTTATAGAAGTAAAAACGTTTCATATACTTTTATTCCTTCTATTAATTCGGCTTCAATGCAATTATATGAAGTAGGTGTCTGGAACATGAACGCGGAAATTATTTAATGGACGACGGCTGACTAGTATTATATTGAGTTATATCTGATGAGCTTCAACTTCAAGAGATAATAGAATACGGGAACAAACCTGTAACATCAATACGACGATATTAATCTTTCCACTTAGATCACATGGAACTGATTTGGTCTAGTCACCAAACCAAGAAAGATACGTTTTTCTACAATTATGCACAACAATATCCAACTGATAGCTCAAATGCATGGCAAAATCAATACACCATATATCAGTCGCATCAGTATTGATTTCACCGCGGGGATCTCTCACCCTGGTATCATCACAGCTTATATTTAAAGATGGCTTTTTAATGAAGCGAGACCTATTACTGATCTTCTCGGATCAGGAAAACATGGAATGGAAATCCAATTTCTCCTGCACCTCAAATCTAGTTATACATGTATAATTCGATAAACTTCGATATACAAAATATTCGCGTAGCATACCTTAATTTTACTCATTTCAAGCAGAATCAGTCAGCTCTATCTTTAGAGTATCTTTTAGGAATATGTATCAAATGCAATTATCGTCCTTGCAAACTAGTCACGTATTTCCCGGAATCTGATTTCTTTAAAACATGTCCATCACTTTATACTGGTGAGATTTCTTTGTCGTCTGGAAAACTCCAATAACGACCTAAACAAAGCTTGTATACCATACGCTGTTTTGTTTTATGTGAACCGACTAACCATAGTCAAGTACACACACTTCCTTAACTATTTGGCAAAATGAATATTCCAATAGAAAAAACCTCAAATCTTATGCATCAACATTTGGAACTCATTCTATCGGCATTTCAACCATTAGCCCTAGTTCAATGTGACAAACAGTTAAACTGGGCCTTCAGTGTTTTCAGGGAGTCTCGTCTCTTACCTGCAAAACACAAGCAGAATTAGGCTATACTTACGTTATAGCCTTTCCCGGGCTTCTTTTTCTACAAATCTGAATAATCATTAGGGGGCACATTTCATCATCCAACAGCACATATTCATCATATATCTTCATAATTTCAGCATTATTTCATTATCATTTCCCTTTGGTCTCTGCATAATCTGTAAATCTCACCATTATTACGTAACGTATAATTCAGTATTATCCAAGAAAATGTCAAAAGTACTGAATTCTCAATATCATCATCTCTTTAATTTGAATTTAGAATGACTGCTCTGGGGACAACGCCGTCGCGAAGTACAGAACAGTGCCACGTATCTTGGATGTAAATGTCGTCACACTATATCCTCAACGCTGCCCCAAAAATTTCAACTCTTTAATTGTTATCATCAAACATCATATATCTCATAAACATCAAAATCCATGGCTGTAATCTTCAAATACTTCAATTCTTCATTTTCAAATATTTCCATTACTCAATTCATATTTCACAACCTCGATATCTCTATTATTATACTCCATCACATCAGCTTGGGGGAGCGACCCGCCAGCGTACGGTCAAAGTTCACCTAATTAACCCTAGTCATAGATTAATCAAGGAATAGACCTGTAAATCATGTGGTCATTTACCCGCAGATGTCCACGTCATAATACCACATAATTAAGTGCATAACTTCTAAACCACCTTCCAAAGACATCTTTTTCCAGGTTGCGTTTAATAAGCACAATTTCACAAAATATATCATTTATTATCCACATCAAACTTCGCCGTATATCCAGTAGTAACTATATTTTATCTCAGACACTCTTCAATGATTCCGGGATTACCACAACTTTGGATTTGTTTTATTTCACCCCAAGGTAAGGGAATCACTTAAACATGTTAAACAACAGTTTATCACCTGTCATTATGGGATGAAACAAATCAAGTCGTTTTGTCTTAGTATATTACTTTACTGACAAGAGACGACTCTCCTTCAATAAATCTATTGAGAGGACAAAATTATGATTCGTGCAACGATAACTAGAAGGCTTGGAAGCAATTACATCTCTATTCCTACGAAATAACCTACGCAGCTCCCTGTCTTTATTAAACAAAGTCATTCCGCAGTCACAGCTAACTCGATTAAGTCAAACTGATCTGAAATAAAACGTTTCTCTTTAGGACTCATCTTCCCACAAGAAATGATTGCCTAGCACAACACATGCATCAGCTGATCGATATCCTGTGGAGGAACGTCAGTGGATTCATGACCTAGCTTAACCCTAAAAGTAACACTACGTTTTAACTACAAGAGTTCCCCGATTATTGCCGTAATGTTAAAATGCCAAACTTCATGTCTCGTCTAATGTCTCGTCTTTCTCAATATCCATAAAAAATCTTCAAATACACTCTTCGACACCATTTATTAATCAGTAGTCATATTTCTTCTCAAATCTCTGAATCACATGTTTCTACGTGGTATTTTTTTTTGTTATAATATGCCGAAGAATGCTCCGTCCATATTCGACAAGCATCGGCCACAAAAGTGGACGAGCGAGTATAACAAGATTGATTATTGTAACCTCTCCTGTGATTTGCTCTATATTACCACATGAACATAAAATCCTCTCCTAATACATTCAATGTCATATCATCCTTAGAACACCAAACTGAGAGAACCGTAATGACAAATTTATTAACTTGTTTTCACCGTCAAGAATTCATCACTAGTCACAACGTAAACTGTTTATTCATAAATTAATTGATCAGAACTGTAAATACTACCGCCATTTTATACACTTCCGAGCGCTCCAGTTCCATAACATATACCTAGGTTGATTAGTAATTACACCATTCCAAAAAAAAATCTTGTGTTAATTGTCCATATTTATTTCTAAAATTCTGTCCGTAAATTACGCATGTATTGCTTCTTGTCGCGACGTCCGTTACACCTTTCTTCCGCTGATTTAACCTATTGATGAGTCACAATTCTTGCCACATGGAAATCTGCGCTCAATCTTCATTTAGATACAATCGATATTCGAGCTCTGGGAATGGTACTAGTCTAAAGCAACTATTCCATCTCGCCTCGCCTAGTGTCTTTTTTCCTAGTGTCAAACTAATTTAGTATCCTCGTGCTACATCATTAGTGACGAAATTTTTCTTACGAAAGGCCAAAGGTACATCACTTCAATAAGTTATATTTGTTTCCTTACTCTACTAAATACCGTACCGCTGCAAACAAGAGTGCGAGATAATGCGCCGTTAAAATGATCGATTCAGACCGTCTGGCCTCTTGTAATATTAATTACGTTCCGGCAATGTAACGATTAAGATCAATGATGGATCAACTTAACGATGCCCTTGGGTTATTCCACCATGTTAAACTTTTCTCTTGAAACCGGTTTCTCCCTATCTTATGTCACACTGTATCCCCCATCTATGGGATGTCTGTGACCGGAGCTAACTCGCTTGGGGATTTTCTTGCGTAAAGGTCTGGGATAATTCTTGCCACCAATCGGCCGTTAAATAGTTGATCCAACCTTCAACTCCCTTTACCTACTTTTCGCCTCTCAAACTAGAGTTCAAGAGTACTTGGGACCCTTTTTATCTACATAAAGCACTCAACAACATTTCTTCTATATGGCATTTTATTCTATTCTATAACCATACCAAACACCACAATATTATAACACTCTAATGTAGATCTAAAGTCACAATATTTCACATATACAATATTTTCTCAGCACTAAAATAATATTTTACATCTACTACAGTTACCAAATTGAAGCAACTTCTAATTAATCCCCATGCTAAAAGCAAATCCTAACATTCTAGTATGTAAATATTCATACTCACTTGACCCCGATAGGATGGCGCACTTGTCTTTTGACTGTGGAACCTATAAACCTGTTAACCGACTCCCAACTTCTCCATTATGCACCGCATCTCTGTTCTACGACACTAGATTCTCGCTGAAGTGTGTCCCCAAAAGTCGTCCTAAAAGTGTTCCCGCCAAGTCCTTGATTTTTGCTCGTACCTTGGTATTTATATGGGGACCAATTGATCTATTTAATTATTCGTAATATGTATGTATTTCTGATTGGAGGATGATGACCTAACTATCCAACCTCAAAAGTTCATATATCTTAACCTGTTATCGGCTTCCTCTCTCTACCATTTTCTAAAGCCTTTCTTTGGAGAACTGATGACTCATCCTATCGATTCTTTGTTACTAGGAGAAATGGCTCTGGCAGTCTGCCAACTGATACATGTGTCTCTTTAACAAATTATTTCCTATGCAGTACATTACAGACAGTTGTCTATCCTACACATGTATATTACCAAATCGAACCACTATATATATGAAACTACCAATCATCAAGAGTACATACATATATCCTAAACGTTAAATCATCTTAATGCTGTATCACCTTAATATAGTTCTTTCTCCTGTAGCTTATCCTCTGTGGGAAATAACTGAAATCCTATATTACTTTGACTGGGTAATTTCGCCATTATTATAGGCTGCATTCCGACTCGTATACACATATACCTCATACCAATAAACATTACTCTCAACGCCAAATTCATTAACTGTATAGAAACTTATCTATCTATGTATTGTCATAAATGTATCCGTATTATCTTAATATGACAAAGGAATCTGTTCGTATTGTACATTTCTATTATCGATAAACTCACTGGTGGATTTAAACAGTACATGATACACATTTGTCACACATCAAACATCCAAATTAATCTTATAACTCTCGACAATTGAACTTATGCAATTAGCGTCTCATGCCACATTTATTGACTCCACGGTGTTTTAAAGTTCGTCATTGTCATTCCGTTGATGAAAGGCTTACTGGTTTAATGCCTACTTGACAATTTACAGGTCGGCATAATTAAGATTATCAATGTCCCGTTAAAAAGGTGAACGATCGTTCGAGATGACATTCTCCTTGATCAACAAGTGCATATCGAATGTCGGATGTAGAACCACTACTGACAAATCAATATTATCAATTCGTCGTAACAACCCTATCTCACAGCGAGTCGGCCTATCCGAAATTTTTGAATGAACTGTTTGTCGGTTTGTCTCATATGAGAAACCTGCTTGCACGTTTCTGATGCGGATTTGAGGGTTAATGATATCAAGTCTCATATCGGATATTCAATATTCAACCGTCGTCCAGGAAAGAATTTCCGCGTCAGCAATCGACAGACCTATTTGGTGAGACAGCACCAGGTCCAAATGTGTCACCAGGTCCAAATGTGTCACCTGGTCCAAATGTGTCACCAGGTCCAAATGTGTCACCAGGTCCAAATGTGTATGACAGCACCAGGTCCAAATGAGTATGACAGCACCAGGTCCAAATGTGTCACCAGGTCCAAATGTGTATGAAATAAGAATAATAAAAAACAAGATGGTTTCCAACAAAAGAGAAGCGGTCAATACCTCGGTGTCAGTTTCAACTTTAATGGTAATTTTAACGATTATATGAACAATTTATGTGATCAAGCATCCAGAACGATGTTCTCAGTATTAAGAATACATAAAGTGTTAGATCTAGTAGTTGATATATGTTGAGAGACGGTCGAAGAAATGGTATTATCAATTTTGCTATTTGGTTGTGAGATTTAAGTACTGGTAAAGTTTACTGGTAAACAAAACAAGCTTCAGCTCAAGTTCTTCAAGTATATTCTAAATGCCAGGGAAAAGTTGATAGAATGCCGTAATGCGAATAAAATTTCTAACAATAGCATGTAAGGAATGTCTGATAATGATAAATATATTTCACTATGGTTGAAATATATCAAGAACGTTTTAGATGAATGTAAGTTGTCTTACCTCTGGTTGAGGCAAGAAATACCCAGTAATTTTGGCTGATTAAAACACAGTGTTAAACATAAATTAGAATTACTAATGTAGACAAGGCGGCGGACCAAATATTGTAAATTCGGACTTCATTTGTACACGACATATACAGAATTACTTGAAACAATATCTAATAGGACTCCCAAAACACAGTCGAGATATCCTATGTAGATTCTGTCAATACTATACAAGCGTCTATTCCGTCACCCAATAGTCAGCCGTCGTCCATTGACGAATTTCCGCGTGTTGAATCCAAAGACCTATTCCACAGAACAGTATCAGCACCAAATTCGAGAAAACAATACCAATCCTAGTATACACAAACGTAGGTTAGGTTCCTGCAAGTTAGAAGCGGTCAACAGTTTTCATTGATGTCGGCAAGACAGCAGGTCCAAAAATATCAAATCTGTATCGCTGATTAGTAATCCATATGATTTTCATTAAGTCGTAATCTAGAAAATGATGCAGCGTAGTGACGCTTTGATTATGCCTGTTCATGTGAAAACCGTGACGATCTTGAAATACATGGATTATGAAACGTAACTCCATATATCTTGCACGCTGTGCTCATATTTTTCTATCATCATGCGATATGTATCGCCTAATTCATATTTTCAAGTCGAACGATATTATGAAATTAGTAGGACAGGGAGAAATTATATTCTATGAGAAAGTGAGTATCACGCTATTTTTGAATGTACCAATCAATCAATGTTTCTCGATAATGTTTATATATTAGTCCATGTGCTACCGTGTGTAATTACTGTGGGCGTGATTTCAACAAGCTAACCACCTGATTGGCCAACAAATGTAGTTTCAGATTCGCATAGGATTTATATAGGGCTGAATTCAGATATAATTTTCCGTAATATTATATCTGAGTTTACTGAGATCGGTACTCTGATGCCCATAAACATATCTTATCTTAGCAAGCGTCAGATCCGGCAATCAATCTTCAGCAGTCGTCCATAAAATAAAGACCTATTTCGTATGGCAGTTTGCACCCATTCCAAATGTGTAGGAAATAAGAATAATAAAAACACAACGCGGTTTTCTTCAAGAGAAAATGAGGCAACAGTTTTCAATGATATCAGCAAGACATGATAATGTTCCTTACATGTGCATGAAATCCCAATCACTGAGTTATCTTATTGAATAAAGATGTGCGGTGACGCGCAATTGATTTCCAGTTTTCTTCTCTTGAGAAGCCCTATAATTTAAGTGAATGATACACATAGTACAAATTGGTTAGATCGGATCGCGATCACGCGATCACGTTCGCTTAACAATATCAATACTTCAGTTCAGTTCCGTTTATTGGCATAAGAATCAGCGCAGCTGTTTTTCATCTTAGCGCAAATAATATCCATATATACACATATAGTTAAACAACTACAGATAGTTAAACAACAAAATAGGGATAAAAACAAATGAAAACATGGCATATATACATTAAGGAGATAAAACAAAAGATAGTTAAACAACAAAATATGGACAAAAACAAATGAAAACATCATGTCCACTTCGTTAACTTGACAGGTAATACTAATGTCTTGCCAGATGACACCGCTGCATTTTTTTCACGTCCTCTTCGTTCCAAGATCAGCATTTGATCTCCCCTCTGTTTAATCATGTGTCCAATGTTAACAACTGGAAAAATTATCAGCTCGGAAAACACGTAACGTCAATACTAAAAACGTGAATAATTTATCGTCACGCCGAATCGACTGACAGAGAATGAGACGAATATCACGAATGTCAGGTGTATATACGTCTACAGCTGCCTCGATTGTCTACCCGATAATTGTTCCAACTATTGGATATAGCTCGATCAACTGCTCGTGTTGCATATATACATACACGTTTAAAGCATTCCCATTAGATAAAGACTTTTGCGCCGGAAGTATAGTTACGAACGGACTTTGAAGTTGGTTTGTTTATGGAGATTTAGTCGTGAAATACTGCAGGATTCAGTTCAGTATGAACAATTCAACGCAACCACTCGAACTAGATAACGAACTAGTGGACGACGAATGCAAGCTCTCTTATGCCGAAAGAATAATCATCACCGTCGTATTTGGGAGCGTTATCCTCGTCGGTGTCGTCGGTAACATTATCGTCCTCTTGTTGATATGTTTGGTGAAGACGATGCAGACTACAGTGAACCTGTGTTTGGCGGTCCTGGCTGTGGCTGACCTAATCGTCCTCATCTTCTTGCCCATCCTGCGAGTTTTTTTTCTTTTTCCACTAGATGCGAAATACCTCGGACGAAATCTTTGTGAGTACATTCCAGTTCATTTCTAATCTAAAGTAAATGCTTGTTTTTCAGTACTAGTCTGCCGAGAATTTCTTTAGAAATAAAGCAAAGTTCCACAAAGGTTAGGAAATTTAATATCGTGAAGAGGAATATGTCGTCCCAGCTGTACTGAAAAAATGATACTTTTTAATAATAAAATCCGAATAAATCGTAAATAATTCCTCTAATATTGTATAGATGTTCACAGAAATCGACAAAAGATTATTTTAGCTTAACATTCATACTATCTTCTCTCCATCCTGCCAGGTCATCTTGCTAGGATTTTCGTTACATTTATCCGAGTTGAGCAAGCTTAGTGAGATGTTAATAACTATCAAAATATAGAATTTGCCAATTTTTCCAGATTTGTTTGAAATCTTCTAAACCTAAATGTTCGAGCGAATATAACAGATCGACTATTGATACTTTGACGTCTCCTTTCTCATAATCTCAACAATAAGAGTATGGGTAGTGCTTCTGTATATCCGAATCCACCATCGCCCAGGCCCATTGTACACTGGTCTTATTGTCTCGGGGTGAATAAACAATTTTTTTGCCAAAACTAATTTCTCAACTTTGCTACCGGATAGGTTCAGATTACCAATGAAAAATCCTTGGAAACATTATTGCATATACACGGTCGCATACAAGCGTCTAGTCCGTCATTCAATATTTTACCGTCGTCCATTAAGGAATTACATCGTCTATAATCCAAAGACTTAATTCAAATAACAGCAATAGCACCAAATTCAAAGAAAAACATAGTATACATAAATATTGGTCAGGTTTTTTGCAAGAGAGAAGCGGTCAACAGGTCAGCGTAGCGTGCAAGATCTATGGCATTACGTTTGGTAACTTGTATCTAATTCCACTTAACCCGGGGCTAGGGGCCATATAAACCCATGGACTTCAAGATCCTCATGGTGCTCATATGAACAGGCGCAATCAAAACTTTACTGAGGTACATCATTCTCTGGGTGACCACTTTACAACGAATATTATGGATTAAGAATACTGATCAGCGATACGAATTTGATATTTTTATAACATCATGATGTCTTGCCGGCATCACTGAAAACTGTTGACCCGCTTCTCTCTTGCAGGAAACTAGCCTATGTTTATGTATACTATGATTGTCTTTTTGAACTTGGTGCTAATACTGTTATATGGAATATGGAATAGGTCTTTGGATTATGGATGCAGATATTCTTTAATGGAGGACGACTGAATTATAAATGACGGGCCAGACGCTTCTAATTCAATTTTGCGACTTGAAAAGACTTCTTATGCGAATCATTTCGCATTTTACTTGTCGTTTCTCGGAGTCCTTTAGGGCGTGGCAATCGTGATAAATTTATGAATAGAGCGCGTCCTGAAATCGCAACTTAGGAAATTTGACCGTGTGGGTATCATCTTGACGTTCTCGTGGTGTAGAGTCAGACTGACGTGGTTCGTATCGGAAGTGAAGTCGTGGAGTAGTACAGAAAGGGCATTTGATTTCAAATGGGTTGCGCTGGTTAACATATAGAAGGGCTCGTGGTGTAGAGTCAGCCTATGGATGCGCACTCGTGGAGTCGTAGAGAAAGGTTAGATTTGTATGTGCGCATGCTCACGTGTGAAATTGAGAAAAAATTGTTAGGCATACAACTTTCGACAGAAGTCGTTAAACGATATATCACCGAAAACATCTCAAATAGATGGCATCTATGTATCAGTCCATCTAATTGCGAGTCTGTGGTAAAACCGTGAGTCTGTAGATATAGCACAATCTATCATATCTATATAGGCGTTTTGAGAGAGCACGATACCTATGTTTCGCTATCCCACAAGGTAGGTTAAAAACACTCTGAAATAATAATACAACATACTATTAAGCTTATATATCTAATTAAACATTTATATATGCACATGCTTAAAGATACACGAACCCAGATTGGTTAACCATGGCTATATACTAATATAGTATACTACTACCGGTAGCAAATGAACGTGTATCATTCTACCACACCCCATGTGTTTTGCCAAATAACAGTATTACATATAAAGAAGGAAGCCCAGGTAGGATCTAATTCCAATAGACCCTACCTCATAATCAATCGGTGTGGATTGGATGACGTCATAATTTTCTTCGCGTGTCCAGTTGAACTCGCCCAGAAGGGTAATAGGATTGAAATGGATATCAAAATTTATCGACTGCCCGTATATCTTGTTGTACATCCTTTTGTCGTACATTATGAAGCCAATTAAA
This sequence comes from Hanleya hanleyi, assembly GCA_036873755.1. NCBI lineage: Eukaryota > Metazoa > Mollusca > Polyplacophora > Lepidopleurida > Hanleyidae > Hanleya > Hanleya hanleyi. The sequence goes on from JAVTVY010020059.1 coordinate 25,604, forward strand.
GTTGGAGAACAGTTTTTTTTTCGCGGAGATTTATTCAAAGTTGTTGATGTCATTAAACCTTTTTGAATGTATGACAGGTACACAATCCAAACATTTGGATGACGGGAAAATTTCAAATGTATTCTAAAACCAAGGGTCACACTTGCATAATTTTGATCGTTAATGGCGTTTTAGCACACACCTACAGCTGTCATACTGTGGACTCTCCAACACGTGTTGATTTCAGGCACGCGACTTGGAGGTGTTTCTTGCTTCGATTAATTGGTGGGCCAAAGCATTTTTTGTCGGGTATAGGGATTTTAATCCAGTATTAAATACACGAGAACATCTTTCTTTTAAGGATACATCTTCACATTGTGCCGTTTTCGGTATGGTAGAATAGAAATAATTCCTTGTTTACTATGGCAAAACACCTAGAATAGATCGGGCTGCGATAGGATGAGTCTAAGTTTGGTCACGAAGGCCGTGACCAAACTTAGACTCATCCTATCGCAGCCCGATCTATTCTAGGTGTTTTGCCACAGTAAACAAGGAATTATTTCTCAATTAGATTCGACTAGCTAGAAGGCGCTGACAGTCGTCAAACAGCCTACGCCACTGGGCTCTTGCACAGTCTCTACACGAACAAGATGAGCTGCAAAGTCGCCACACGGGAAGGCACCATAATGCGGGGTAGAAATATGGACTGGTCCTTGACATTTCGCCAGTACTGTCATCGTGCGCATGTGCACTCGTCAAGAAGATTTGGGGTGAACGTTTTGCAGTAGTAAGTGAGCCATCCGCGGTCCAAACGAGTCGTGCAGGGCACCAGTTAGGCTGGGTGGTTTCTACGGGAAATGACGCCAATCTGTGCAAGCGCAGTCGGAAAATAGTAGAAAAGTGTCAGTTTTGGGGTAGTTGTCAATTTTTTCGCGGAGCAAGGTACAAAGGTACAAGCGTATTTACTATATTTGTCTGACGCTGTAGAGTGCGACTGAAAGCTTCCCAGGGCCGCTGGCCGAATTTCGCTGATAAAATTACCGTGCCCATGCGCACTCGAAAGAAAGGTCTGGGGTGGAAGTGTTGGGCTACATGTGAGCCATCCCTGGCTCAATTGGGCCGTAGGAGGTATCGTCTTGGCGTTCTCGCGGTGTAGAGTCAGACTGGCGTGCTTTGTACCGGAAATGAAGTCGCAAAAGTAGTACAGAAAGGGCATTTGGTGTGGGGAGTTTCCAGGGATTTGTGGGCCATATTTCATCCAAATGGGTCGTGCTGGTTAATATATTGAAGGGCTCGTGGTGTAGAGTCAACCTATGGGTGATAGGAGCATGCGCACTCGTGGAGTAGTAAAGAAAGGTTACATTTGGAGGTGCGCATGCCCATGTGTGAACTGGAGAAGAAATTGTTAGGCATACAACTTTCGACAGAATTGATTACACAACATATCACCGACAACATCTAAAATGGATGGCATCTATGTATCAGTTCATCTAATTGTGAGTCTACGGTAAAACCGTTGCTTTAGAGCCTGTAGATCGCACTATCTATCATGTATAGGCGTTTTGAGAGAGCACCATACGACTGTTTGGCCATACCCTTAATGAACTTCTGAGGTCTTTGCCATCTTGAACTTGAATTTGTCCAACCCAGCCTCTGTCGTCCTCTTTTCACTGTAGACACAGATACTTTCAAACCAAATTCCTTTTTGCTTTGGTGCTCTGGGGCTGTAGTTTGGTAAACTATCTCAATCGCATTATCCACGAGCGCTAAATGTTCTGTCCATAATTTGTTTTTGTAGTTTCATTCTTTTCGTTAAATCTCATATATAGCACATGTTGTATAGCATTGTATAGTCACCAGATACAGGGATAGCACAAGAGAGGTTAAAAACACTCTGAAATAATAATACAGCATAAGTTTATATATTACCATAATGCATAGATATCTAATTAAGCATTTATATATGCATCTGCTTTAAAGATACACGAAACCAGATTGATTAACCATGACAAAGAAGTTCTAATATAGTATACTACTACTACCAGTAGCAAATGAACTAGAAGTGTATATCATTAGACTAGACTAGCTAGAAGGCACTGACACTCGTCAGACAGCCTACACCACTAGTCTCTAGCACAGTCCCTACACGAACAAGATGAACTGCAAATTCGCCACACAGGAGACGATGGGTGTGAATAATTATGAACATAACGTTTCATATGCCGAGTACTTGATTTCCATCATCAGCTGATCCCCCGTGATGCATCACTCGATTTTTGTCTTAAATCTGCGGGAACATGACATCAGTCTTACTGGGCAGCTACGTCACATCGTTTGTTATAAGCAGGTAGGCAATGGCCAATGCCTTATAGGGAGCCTAATTTGAGATGTAGACTTTCTTCTTTATTTGCTTCTCCTACAACATAGATATTTCCATAATTGTCCAGACTCCTAAAAAAGGACCGTTTCCGGGCCCTAAAATGTAAAACTTGTACATAATGAACATGAATTCCACCATTAAGTAGACACGGTATGCAAACTCAATCACACTTTCTTTGCAATATTATCTTCACTTTTCTGAAAGCAAAAAATAGAACAAGTTGAACATTGCCCGTACCCCTCTGAAGAATAGGTGTCTTATATGATATTATTTCTTAATGAAATTTTCTAGAAAATGACCAGTTGTGTTCATGTCTTCATTATAAATGCGATCATTTTGCGTTTTGTATTATATGAATGTTTTCGCTTGTTGAACTGAATATTGAACCGAAATTATTCCAATCGGAACCAAATTAGTTATCAATGCTACCAAGACTTACTATATGGACCATAAATGTTCGCTTGTTAATAGGTTTTAAACTAAGCCAATCGTATCTTTATGCAACCTTCTATTCTCAGGGGAACCAAATATTCGCACCCAATACCACCGCCATTCTTAGAATGTAGTACACGTTTGGATTACTTTCTCAATAACTATGATCTTATATTCCAAAGAATATATTTATTGTCAGTATGCCAGCATATTTACCCACCAGCATGGTATGTTGCGTTTAACTTTAATTCAAAGAAAGATGGGATTAATATCAAAACAGTGCTGAATAGGTTAAATGTGAATACCAAAACAAACAACTATATTATTTCATTCATGAATGAGGAAATACCGGCACGGGCGATGTGATTTCATTGTCAAACCGGAGATTTATTAGAACTATGAATGTTATGCGCCGATGCGACAACGAAATACTCACATGATATGGCTCGGCACATATCTGAGTCTACATTTGACTTTTTGTCGGGTTGACGAAATCACCCCGTAGTATGCTAGCGGTCTGTCAATTTTGACTACAGTTGCGTGACCTCTCCATGACCTCTGCACGCTCGCTGCCTCGGTGATTCGGTCGTGCATAATAAAATCTACAATTGTCTCCACATCGATCATCATTATCAACGGTCGACATCTGATCTGTCTCCACGTCGATTTTCTGAACTGTAGAGATCACGATACTTCAAGTGAGAAATAGTGAAAGTATTGTCGTACCAACATTTTTAGGCCAACTTTAAATGGGATTATGTTTTGTGTGTATTTTTTTTCTTTGACGGTGACTCGTCGTACCTTATTCCCAAAGTCGTCCAGATTGGCTCTTCCGAGGGTCAGCGAGCACACGGCCGGCAAGTTCTTGATGTCAGTGTGTGACCTGGAAACGGGGAGGCCTCTAAACTTGTCATCGAGATGGCGCCATATTGCAACAATTGAGCAGTTGGATTTGAGCAGTTGGCGAACAGCAAACAAGTAAATAGTACCGAATTTTAGATACGATATTCCGGATTCTTTATTGCGTCCTTTATTGCATACAGTTATCACAAATTATAAAATCCTACCCTGGCAATTATATCAAGCCTACAACACAGAATACATTCTAGGCGTGACATAAACTTTTCGCGGAGAACAGGACTACCGTGTACGTCGGTTACAAAGCAACACCAGTTGCTGTTGTTGTAATTTATAATAACTTTTTACAACTCTTCTTTTGAGATTTTCTGCTATGTTTTACAATTTCTTGTATTGCTCATGACTGAGTTATTTACTTCGAGAAGAATCAATAGATCCGTGTTTCCTGCATTCCTAATTGTCATCTGATCATTTCTTAAGAAGGCGATGTTCTCTCTATCTGAATAATTTGTGTTGTTTTACAATTCACATTTGTTTTGAGCTTTGAAATCTTGGAGTTGTATATCTTGGACTTGAATACCTTGGAGCTGAATATCTTGGAGTCGGTTGAATATCTTGGGGTTGAATATCTTGGGAGTTGACAATCTTGGAGTTGAATATCTTGGAGTTGAAAGTCTTAAATTGGAGTTGAATATTTATCTTGGAGTTGAATATCTTTGAGTTGAATATATTGGAGTTGAATATCTTGAAGTGGAATATTTCTTCGGAGTTGAATATCTATCTTGGAGGAAACCCAACATCAGTACTGTCAGTACTTTCATTCCATTTTCCACCACCCCACTTCGTTGCGTTTAATTTTTTATTTTTCCAGATTCGCTTGAGATCTTCTAAACAAGTGATTGACCTTCGAACGAATGTAACATCGATTATTATCACTGTTAGGTCTCCTTTCTCGTCGAGGGACGAACGATTTCGTTTAATGCGTAACCATAATGTGGAAGATGATGAAATACAATTTATTTCTGTCTTCGCCAAAGTTTCTGGTGCATCGGAACAATTTCAAACGTTGTAGTTACTTTCACTGGCACACTATTTCGTTCCTAAAATAACGAAGCCAACATGGGTGAACTCCAGCTCGGATACTTTAAATAATATATATTCATCAATTTTCACCAACAACACTTAATTGGTATATTTTTTACTGATATTACAGATCATTTCCCTATTGTTCGTTTATTGAAAACAGAGCTACCCAATCCTCCGCCATTTCAAGAGATAACTTTCAGTGAAAAATTGTCCTGAACTACAAGACAAATTTTTCAAGAAAATCAGACTTAGACTGGGGCGATACCATCAAGAACAATAATGATATGTGTATTACCCTTGACTACTTTCTATCTAAATTTTACTGGTATGTATGAGTACTGGTTTCCCTTAGTACCACACAAATCACCAAGGAAGAAAATTATCATACCGTGAGTTGCTCATGAAATACTTCATTCTATACATGCAAAGCATAATCTTTATCAAGTTTATTTTCGAGAACAGAACGACGACACCCACAAAGGGTATTGTCTGCAGAAATAAGTTAAACCATAACGATTGTCAAAAAAGCAATATTTTGAGGATAAATTCAATGCTGTTATCCAAGATATTAGAATACTTGAAGAACAGAACAAATAGTTTTCAGCTACCAAACTTCCAACCTGGATTCTAAAATACCAAATTCTACAACCGATTTCAAAGGATATCTTGAAAATGGGACACCTCAAACTTTTGTTGCCAGAGTTCCAAAATGATTCGACATTAGGCAACCTATCGAGTTGATGATATCTCTATTCTGATGATGATAATAATAGATTCTCTTCGACCCAAGTAGAAGATCTGAGAAATAGAAACGATTCAATCCATTTTCTTTGTAACTGTTGATTAAACAATAAAGTTACTTATCCCATAAATCAGTAAAATTCCATTACATGTACATAAATCCATGTAATATATGTGGGATCACCCATTGGGTATACATGAGCGAGTAGCTCCATCATAGCTCTCTAGATTTGCATTTAATACCGCTTATGTCGGTGCTAGGGGCCGTGTGGTCATATCCAAGTTACCACATGAACAGGTACAATAAAAGCGTACCTGAGATACAACACATATAACGAATCGTTAGATTCTTGGTGCTTTAGAATATGTTAACCGGGAGACTATACTGTGAATTACAAGCGTCTAGTCCGTCATTCATAATCCAGCCGTCGTCCATTAGAGAATATCCGCGTCCATAATCCAAAGACCTATTCCATTTCCATATAACAGTATTAGCACCAAATTCAAAAAGACAAAAGTATACATAAACATAGGCTTGTTTCCTGCAAGAGAGAAGCGGTCAACAATTTTCAATGATGCCGGCAAGACATCATGATGTTCCAAAATATCAAATCCGTATCGCTGATCAGTATTCTTAATCCATAATATTCGTTATAGAGTCGTCATCTAAAAATGATGTACCTCAGTCACGCTTTGATTGTGACTGTTCATATGAGTACCATGAGGATCTTGAAGTACATGGGCTCATACGGCCCCTAGCCCCGGGTTAAGCGGAATTAGACACATGTTACGAAACGTAGCGCCATAGATCTTGCACGCTACGTTCGTATTTTGCTATCAGCATGCGATATGTATCGCCAAATTTGAAAACTTTGAGTGGAGGCGCTTGATGGAATAGCCCTGTTTTATAAGTTTCTGCAACAATGTTTTGTGACGTTGATTAAAATCATCACATTTAACACAGGATCTAGCAAATGCTACTAAGCGAGATATGTATACGCCATATGCAGGTCCCACTGGAATATTACTATCCAGAAAGGGATAGTTTACGATGTCGAAATTGTAATCATCTCTTTTGTCATAAAGTCGACGAGAGAGAATGCCCGCTTCATTTTTATAGAGATAGAGATCTAAATAAGATGTGCCTGTAGGGCTATCTGTAGTTTCCTTCAAATCCAGTGAAGGTGGATATATATCCTTCACTGCGTCATTTATATAGCGATTATCCACAGCGAGAAGATCGTCTATATAGCGTTTGGTGAATGAGAAGGAACGGGCTTTGAGTGGATCGGTTTTTGAAAGCGCCAGCATATAGTCATATTCATAAGAGAACAGATACAGGTCAGCCAACAGGGGTGCACAATTAGTACCCATTGGAATACCTATATGCTGCTGATATATTGTGTTGCCAAATTTCACATAGATATTTTTAATGAGAAATTCAAGCAACTCTATAAACAAAGAAACATCCCATGAATGATATCTCTTGTATGTAGTCGAGCTAAAGAATGCTTTATGGCTTCCGACATGTGGCTCTGCCAGTATGTCGGCACCTCTTTCCACTTCCCTTATATGTGTTGTAATTTTTACCTCTATATGGCGAGATTCTGCTGGTGGACGTTTCGTCCCCGAGGCCCGCCCCCCTGTACAGACCTTTTGGTCTTTGATATATCTTGGCATTTGTGGGAAGTTGATGCTGGGTCGACATCGGGCCTTACAGACTAGTCTTTTGTGTTAAATGCCGTCATTTTCTTCTGACGACGATACAGCTCACCAATGCCCAGTGTACGAGTTGTCACAGCGAAACAGCTCACCAATTACCAATATACGAGTTGTCAGAGCATTTCCATCATAGCTCTCTATATTTGTATTTAATACCGCTTACGCTGGTGCTAGGGACCGTGTGGTCATATCATCCAAGTTGCCACATGAACAGGTACAATAAAAGGGTACCTGAGATACAACACATATAACGAATCGTTAGATTCTTGGTATGTGCTTTAGAATATGTTAACCGGAAGACTATATTGTGAAGTCATGTGGCTCTGCCAGAATGTCGGCACCTCTTTCCACTTTCCTTATATGTGTTGTAATTCAACATGGCCGACCATAACCTAAAATTGGCGACCTTGTCAAAATCGATAACAAAGATGCCGCAAAAATTGTAAACAAACACGGAAATTTATTTACCGTCGAAATAGTGGGGACTGAATTTCAAGTTTCCTTAGCAGCAAAAAGACTGGAAAAATGTACCGAATCGGGTCCGTCTGAGCCTGGCACAGATAGTACGGGAGCTGTGATGACAGATCAGCTCAAAAACTCATCTGATGTTAATGGATGAGCATGATGCAGGTTTGATTGAGTAAACGCCTTAACATGGTGAAACCTGGTAAATGCAAGTATGCCTAGGAAAACTAACCTGTAAAATCCGACAGCGTACGGTTAAATTTCCCACCGAAACAATGAACGTACATATATTTGTCGAGTGACATGTACAGAGGGCCGGCATCGGGGACTGACAGTCCTCCAGCAGAATCCTACCATATACAGGTAATAAATTGGAGCGATATGCAAGAGGTGGGAAAAATTGACGACGTCTGGCGACTAAAAAGCAATCTCGATAATCAGCGTCATCGTGACTACCATTGGAAGAGGAGTCTGCAGAAACTGATCCGCTGATATCCGGCGGAACCTGTACAGAGGGGCAGAGGGGTGTGGGGGGCCTAAGCGTGTATTTGCGCCTAATCGTGTCAGCGCCAAATCGTGTAAACAAATTGCCCTAATAACGTGTTGCGCCTAATCGTGTAAGAAATTTGCGTTTAATGGTGGAACCGCGCCTAATCGTGTACGAAAATTGCGCCTTATTGTGGAACCGCACCTAATCGTGTACGGAATTTGCGCCTATTTGTGTAAATGCGCCTAATCGTGTAAGGAAGCTGCGTCTAATCATGTAACTGCTCCTAATCATTTGAACCATCTTGCGCCTAATTCTGCGTTGCGCCTAATCGTGTAGAAAAAGTGTTCCTAATTGTGGAACTGCGCCTATTTGTGTATGAGATTAGCTCCTAATTGTGGAAAAGAGGTCTATTCGTGTGAGAAATATGCGTCTATCGTGGAAACGCGCTTATTCGTGGAAATCATTTTGCGCCTAATTATGCGTTGCGCCTAATCGTGTAGAAAATTTGCTTCTAACTGTGGAAATGCGCCTAATTGTGTATAGAGGCTGCGCCTAAATGTGCACAACGTGAAGACATAAGTAGTATGTAAAGGACGAATATAGTCAACTTGACCTACTTTCATCATTTTTGGGGAGGTCACGGGGAGATCACGTGATCAAGAGGTCAAGGTCACTATAGTTCAGGTAGTTCCGGTCAGGCGACCTTTGGGGGCATGTATTCCTCCGCGGTGATGCGGTCGGGCGGTGATGCGGTCGCGGGAAAAAGCCTCCGCGGAGAGAAAGTAGTCTCAAATACTCGGGGAGCCGGGGGAAATTCTCCGGCAATCTTCGCCAATCTTAGGGGACATTTCGGGGGAGAGAGGGGCCCCTAGTGGACCGATTACGTCGAGTGAGGTGTCAAAGTGAAGCGCTCGTCCAGGGCGATCAATTCATGGGTGGGGGCATGTGAATTGAGGATCTGTCCCGAAAATATAAAAAGCGGAACACAGGCTTTACCTCAACAATAGGAGAATGATTCGAACATTTGCAATGGGAGGGGTCTCGAAGTTAAGCGGTGAAATTTTTTCGAAAAGTCCAGGTACCGGGTAGGTCTGTATATAAGTTCATACTTGCTAAGTGGATAGGTTCATACTGGGAAATTTACTCCTGGACATTGCGATATGGGTTGTGTGATCTTGTTTTTCACGTCTCACCACGTAGAACACGAGCGGGGTCCCGCAGCTAAGCGGTGATTTTTTTTTGCAAAAGTCACTGGGTGCATTTTGGGATCTCGGTGAGCCCCTAATGGTCCGATGGTGTCGTACGAAGTCTTATTTTGAAGATCTGAAGGTCTTATTTTGAAGCATCCGACTGGACTAAAGTACCGTCTGTTTTCATTATTCTGCGCATGCGCAGACTGGTCGTAGTATAGAAAGCAGACATTCTGTGGGTGCGTGGGGGTATGTTTGGGGTAGAGATGGACCACTATTGGTCCATATGGGTCATCTGAGGTGACACCTTGTATCAACACCTGCCAACGCCAAGCTTAACGCGTCAACGCCCTGGTGAATTAGCCCTGAAGCTCTGATTTTCTAGATAGTCCATAAAATTAACACTAATTCATCGAAATGCAGTGACGCCCTTCAAAGCCTGTCGTTAAGCATTAACGCCCATGATGTATGCGCAGACTGGTCGTAGTATAGAAAGCAGACATTCTGTGGGTGCGTGGGGGTATGTTTGGGGTAGAGATGGACCACTATTGGTCCATATGGGTCATCTGAGGTGACACCTTGTATCAACACCTGCCAACGCCAAGCTTAACGCGTCAACGCCCTGGTGAATTAGCCCTGAAGCTCTGATTTTCTAGATAGTCCATAAAATTAACACTAATTCATCGAAATGCAGTGACGCCCTTCAAAGCCTGTCGTTAAGCATTAACGCCCATGATGTATGCGCAGACTGGTCGTAGTATAGAAAGCAGACATTCTGTGGGTGCGTGGGGGTATGTTTGGGGTAGAGATGGACCACTATTGGTCCATATGGGTCATCTGAGGTGACACCTTGTATCAACACCTGCCAACGCCAAGCTTAACGCTTCAACGCCCTGGTGAATTAGCCCTGAAGCTCTGATTTTCTAGATAGTCCATAAAATTAACACTAATTCATCGAAATGCAGTGACGCCCTTCAAAGCCTGTCGTTAAGCATTAACGCCCATGATGTAGACCGGTGAGAGAACAACAACAACAAGGATGACAGGTCAATCATTTTATTATCCCCTCTAGTACATCATACCTAAGCTGGGGGAGCCGCGTTGGGTATGTTTACAATACAAGTTGCCTCTTGTCCAATCAGAGGCCGCCATATGGCGCTGCAGCTGTCATATTTGTTCTTGCCCGTTAGATGTATTCTAGGCAACATATCTTCAAATAGTTGTTTGCGCATTTTGCGTATCTATCAGTGCATGGGTGAATACATTCATCCGATGGGGTGGTCAGTCAGCTTGGTAACGAAAAACATGACATTGGTCACCCTCTCTACGACCCACTGGGTGTTGGGGCGCTGTTGTTGGGCCCATTCCAAGATATCCAATTCGTCCACTTGGTCCAGCACGGGCTCTAGCGACGACCTATCCGTGATACTGCTCGGGTAAAAGCATCGGACTTGGTCTGTTTCCTTATGCTGCAGCACATAACCAGACGCCAGATTCAACTTGAAGGCCGTAGTTTGATCGTTGAAGAAGGCTTCCACGTACTTGAAAAGCCGAGACAGGTCCTCTAACCGAAAATTGTAGATGTTTATTAGCGGGCGATGAAGGTGGAAACATCGTCGTATCATGAAACAATGGTCCCTGTAGATGACACTTAATGGATGGGCGTCCGGTAAGAGATCACTGGGGGCATCCACCGGATCTTCCTGGAAATGCTTGATGTCGTCAGGCGTATCACCTGGTTCCGGTTGGATATATACGCCCTCCTCGACTGTAGACACAAGCAAACTGGACACGGGCTCGGTGCTCGGCAAGTGTTGGGTCGATGGTGTCTCCGTACGTTTCATCTCCCTGGGATCTTCTTCAGTGGGACTGACATTGCTGGGCTCCTCTTCAGTGGGAAGTGATCGCCCATGCCGTGGTGACGGACCATGAATCAAACGCTGATGCCGTCTTAACTGATTGAGCCGTTTAAAGAGTTGACCACATTCATTACATTGTTCCGTCGCACCCTCGTGGAGTGAGCGTTCGTGGCGCCGTAAAGCATCTTCCCGATTAAATGACCGTGCGCAGGTTATACAAGTATACCGTGCGCCGTTGTGGATGGAGGACTCGTGCCGTCGCAAATCTTCTTGGCGAGTAAATTGCTTCAGGCAGTTCGAACAAGAGAACATGTCGGCTGCGTATCAGAAAATGCTGAACATTCCCACCTACCGCCACTTTTATAAGCCCGCAGCCCACAAGAACTTTCCTACGTTGTTCTTCCCACCAATCAGCGCGTCGCTGTCCTGTACACTCGGGTGCGCACTTGTGACATGTCTAGCATTGCGTTATAGAATATCTGTCCTGTATTATACCATATCTATCCTTTATTATATCATATCTGTCCTGTATTGTAACATATATGTCCTGTGCTATACAATATATGTTCTGTATTATACCATATCTGTCCTGTATTATACCACATCTGTCCTGTATTTTACCATATCTGTCCAGTATTATACATAATCGGTGCTGTATTATACTATATCTGTCCTGTATTATACCATATCAGTGCTGTATTAGACAATATCTTCCCTGCATTTAAGAAATAAATGTTAGCTTACCACCCTCTAACTGCTCACAGTCACATGACTTCACAGTATAGTTTTCTGGTTAACCTATTCTAAAGCAGATACCAAGAATCTAACGATTCGTGATGTGTGTTGTATCTCAGGTACGCTTTTATTGTACCTGTTCATGTGGCAACTTGGATGACATGACCACACGGCCGCTAGCACCGGCATAAGCGGTATTAGATACAAATCTAGAAAGCTGTGATGGAAATACTCTGACAACTCGTTTATTGGTAGTTGGTGAGCTGTGTTGCTGTGACAACTCGTACACTGGGGATTGGTGAGCTGTATCGTCGTCAGATGAAAATGCCGGCATTTACACAGTTCAGTGCGCATGCGCAGAAATCCGTGTACTCATCTACCATCCGGTTTTTTCCATGTTTTACATCCGGGTACTTTTGGTTTTGACATCCGGGACCTCATCTTACATCCGGGTTTTTGCATTCGGGTGTGTGACGTCACTTCCGGTTTAGAATGACCAAAAACTACCTCGTACATGTACATGGACAGGGTTCATATGGATAGATTACCTGTACATGGACAGTGTAAGAACAATAGCCAATTCCATTTTACCGTTCATTATCTGAGCAGTTAGAGGATGGAAAGCTAACAGTTATTTCTTAAATACAGGGAAGATATTGTCTAATACATTACATATATGGTATAATACAGGACATATATTGTATACCACAGCACAGATATGGTATAATCCAGGACAGATATTGTGTAATACAGCACAGATATGGTATAATACAGCACAGATATGGCATAATAGAGGGCAAATATAGTATAAGACTTGAAAGATATTGTATAATACCGGACATATATTGTATAACGCAATGCTAGAAACAGTGCACGGTATAATTGTATAAACTGCGCACAGTCATTTAATCGGGAAGATGCTCTACGGCGCCACGAACGCCCACTCCACGAGGGCGCGACGGAACAATGTCATGAATGTGGTCAACTCTTCAAACGGCTCAATCGTTTAAGATGGCATCAGCGTTTGATTCATGGTCCGTCACCACAGCATGGGCGACCACTTCCCACTGAAGAGGGGCCCATGCAGGAAGGTCAGTCCCACTGAAGAGGATTCCAGGGAGATGAAACGTACGGATACACCACCCACCCAACACTTGCCGAGCACCAAGCCCATGTTCGGTTTGCTTTTCTCTACAGTCGAGGAGGGCCTAGATATCCAGCCGGACCCCAGTGATACTGTTCCACATACGCCTGACGACATCGAGCATTTCCAGGAAGATCCAGTGGATGCCCCCCAGTGATCTCTTACCGGACGCCCATCCATTAAGTGACATCTACAGGGACAATTGGTTCATGATCCGACGATGTTTCCACCGTCATCGCCCGCTACTAGACATCTACAGCTTCCGGTTAGAGGACCTGTCTCGGCTCTTCAAGTACGTGGAAGCCATCTTCAACGATCAAACTACGGCCTTCAAGTTGAATCTGGCGTTTGATTATGTGCTGCAGCATAAGAAGACAGACCAAGTTCGATACTTTTACCCGAGCAGTAACATCCGGGTATTTGACCAACCGTTTACCATCACGGATAGGGCGTCGCTAGAGCCCGTGCTCACGCTGGACAATCAAAATACCATTCTCAGGAAGTTTCGCTCTAAATTGCGATCGCCGGAGGTAAAACAAGGCATACTTCCGTCCAAATTGTCGGAGTATGGCAGGTGTTTTTGGCGTTCAGCAAAATGTAACGCACAGATGCAACAAAGATGTAAGAGTAAGCGAAATTTGACATAGCCCACCGAGTAACGCCATTGTTTATCTGTCATTTAACCTATACAGCAGTCGCCACAAAGCTGTCAAAGTCCGTATCGAAACAAAACGAACTGGTGAGCTGGGTTGTAATTTCTCACTTCCATCGGTTTGGTGTGCGTTTTGCACTCGATTTTCAGGCTCACGGTACACACGAATATCCTATCACTCCAAATCATATATCAAATGAAAGATTATGTCATCCAGAATGTACTTAAGCGTTTTGCTTTGGCTGACAATACGTATTTTGTTCATACACACTAAAAATACGTTGAGTAGACATTCTCGGGAGTTAGATAAACCATGCTTCAGAGGGTTATATACAATAACAGAAATATTTTCATTTGCCGTGTTTTCGTTGAGAGAATTGTATTTAATACGAATAAAAATTAATGCTCTCTATGGTCTTGTCTGTATTATTTCATGTAAACCGACATAACGGTCTCTTTGTTGTGTAAAGGACCTGTGATAAGTAAGCTTCAAACATATCTACCTGCATGTTAGGGTGAAAACGGAAATCTGATTTTCACAGAACATTGTCCGTGGGTTGAACAGTGGTCTTTCCTGTACACATACTGCGACACTTCAAACCAGAATTTTTTTATAGCACATAAAGAACAAACATTTGGTCATCTTGAAACGTTTGAGATTGTCGCCTTTTCTACACGGTAAATATTCTTCGTGAAAATGCCTCCTTTGGTGGTTCTGTTTTACCATTTAGCGGAAATTCGAAATACAACTTTTGAAACGGTACAGGTATAGCTAGCCTGCTTATAGGCTTCCTCGATCTCGTCATGACAAAATTTGTTAGAATATCAGAAGCCCGCGCTTGGAATATGAAAAAAACATAGCGAAAATATATAGGCACAAGGACATCTGCATTTTGTAACTCTCATATTATGGAGCGAATCCTGGGAAGATCTGACTTAAATATTCTCTGAGGTTACCTTTCACATTAACCCTACCTGGCCTGGGGGGAGCTAAAACTTCGTGAGGTTATAGGTTATCATATTGGGGGCATTTTGAGCCTATTTGCATAACCTCACGTGCAGAGGATCATGGGTAAATTCAAAATGACGGCCATGTAGAGTACCAGAAAAAGTCATGCTTTCGTCATATTTTTTATTTCTTTAAAATTTTTGCTTTTCTGTACGGAAAAGTGGGTAAAACTTATTTTATTTCATATCAGATTATTATTTACTAATTTATCATGCAGTCTTTGCGAAGAAAAAACAAAAATAGAAAAATCGTCCAAAAATGCTCGTTTTGAAAATGTCGTCATGGCGGACATCTTGGATTGTTTTACATTTTCTGGTAAGTTTCAGCCCTCTTAGCCTTAGCGATAGCGAAAATATATAGGGGTGGGAGCACTTTAGCCCCCTCCCCAAATCGCCCAGGCCAGATAGGGTTAAAAGATTTTCTGCATTCATGTTGTGTCTGAATATTTCGAGGTTAAGTTCTCACACGTCACCGTTTTACCTATTTTACAACAACATTTTCTGAATGTGCTCGATTTAATCTATTTTACAACAACAGCGACAGTATTAAAGATAAACAGACATTTTCTGAATGTGCCCGATTTTTGCTAATACTTACTGGGATATACTGCTATAACGTACAACTAACTTCGTGTTACCTGCCTAGGAGGTATCACTTGTGGTACAGTTTTAATCAAAACCTTCGTCAAAATCTGGAAATAATAAAAAAAAATGAATATTGTGTATTTTTGACGAAAAATAATTTTGTGTGTGGGTGTTTCTAGATAATATATGTCCAGTAGTTGCCCAATAAGTCGCCTTGGATTTATATGTCGTGTAAAAGTTCGTAATGACAAGTTATCCCACAAAATCGGAATTCCGCCGAACTCGAGGTTTTTTAGAATTAACGAGATTTTGTAAATTTTAATATTTAAATGAACTGGCGAATCTTTCCATATTATGGTTCAACTGATGGTCTACATAACTGGAATATTAAAGTCGGGAAAGTGTCAAAATCTGGCGATTTGATGTTTCTTGGAGAAAAAACATATTTCATGAAAATGGTGAATGAAAAAATTAGATTAAAAAGCCACAGGGGTGAAGTCATGCCAATAGTGACTTGTCTAGATACACCTGTATACTATGAACTATAATTCTGCGAATTATAGATTGTTTATTTTACCGAACTGTTGGCTTTTTCCTCTATCTGTCTAGGTGAGAGTTGCAGTTCTGCATCAAGCGTTGCTCATGTTTAATAGAAGAAATGTCTGATATAAGTCTATTCACAGTCAATGCTAGTTTAATTAATGATTGGTTCCTACATAATTGCTAATACCGGTGATTTTCTTTTCTGTTAACCAACCTACCAAAAATAATCTTAGCATTTCTGAAAATGTAATACAGGCTGTTAAAATATAAACAACAGAATCGGACTTGAAAAATACGGAAGCGTATTAGTGCCAGTGTGAAATTTTTTTTTCCGAGATTTATCTCCTAATTAGGAGAAAATTATCTCCTAATTAGGACTTATTATCTCCTAATTAGGTGATAATTATCTCTTTGACCAAACCACTTTTAGTCGGGAGGGGTGCAAGGTTGTTATGCAAAGAATGGTTTATCCCAATGGAAAGGTGAAGGCCGCTATAGTTCCGGCAAAGGTCATTTCCGGTCACGTGACCACAAGTGACGTCTGAGGATGTATTCCTCCGGGGTGATGCGGTCATGTGCGACGGTGATGCGGTCATGTCCGTGGAGAAGCCTTCGCGCTCAGAAAGTAGTCCCTTGTCAACGAGATTTCAATACGCTGGTGGTCGACTCCCTTGCGTCATAATACCGTGATACAGATGAGAAAACAACAAGGATGACAAGTCAAACATTTTATTTTCCCCTCCAGTACATCATACCCATCCTGGGTGAACCGCGTTGGGTATGTTTACACTTCAAGTAGGCTCTTGTCCAATCAGAAGTCTTCCTTTGAGAAAGTTCAATCTTCTTTCGGTGTGACCTAAGCATTGCCGGGCAGGCCAGGATACCGTTCAGGCAGCATGTCCTGAAACAGTTGTTTGCGCATTCTGGTCGCATTTTCTAGAACCTCGGTGGGTGGTAACCCCATATACTCTTCCAAGTGGCGCTTGGTCTTCATGATGGACCTGTGTGTGGGGTCGTCATTCAGATCGAGGATGGGGCAGTCGGGAGCTCGAAGCCCGCGCATTCACTCACTCGCTCACTCACTCACTAGCGTTAGAGCGTCACTGCGTTTAGGGCATCACTGCCTGAAGACGAGTGTTGGGCATGCCTCACTCCCGGAGCTCCGGAGTCTGAGCTTGGAGCTCTTGGAGCTTGGAAGTGACGTCATCGTACGCATGCGCACACACACCTGTGGTGCATCTTGTATCTTATAGCCCATAGATAATTATCTCCTAATTAGGAGATAATTTTCTCCTGATTAGGAGATAATTTTCTCCTGATTAGGAGATATTAAGTCGTAATTTGGAGATAATAAGTCCTAATTAGGAGATAATTATCACCTAATTAAGAGATAATAGGTCCTAATTAGGAGATATTAAGTCCTAATTAGGAGATAATAAGTCCTAATTATGAGATAATTATCTCATAATTATCTCCTAATTAGGAGATAGTAAGTCCTAACTAGGGGATAATAAGTCCTAATTATGAGAAAATTTTCTCCTAATTAGGAGATAATATAAGCCCTAATTAGGAGATAAATCTCGGAATTTTTTTTTCACACTGGCACTAATACGCCTCCGTAGAAAAACACAGTCTAACGATAGTTTTGTATGTTTCAGTTCGCTGGTGCCTTGGAACGGCAATTTTTACATGCCTTCCAGCGACAGAATCAAATGGCACCGGAATACGTTCCCGGGAGGAAGGCTTTGTAGCAACTACTAAGGACACAGTTGTGTCGTTGTCAGGTGGCCAGCTAATGTCGTAATCGCGTCATTAGCAGGCGATTCATGCATAGTCGACCAAAAATGAGGCAATTAGGACATTTATGTCATTAGTGTTTGCTATTGCAAATATATCAATGATTTAGTCATACATCATGTGTGATACATTTGTTTGCCTCAAATAATTACTGATTCCCAGTTGTGAAAATAAGCGGAAACTTGCTCGTTACCACTCGCGACCGAGTCTCCTACTATTGTCACAATGCAGTTGTGACATCGGCTGGCGAGTACTGCTAATGACAAAATTGTCGAAATTCTCTGCGTGCATTCAACCGCTATTGCCGCAATTGCGACTTCAGCTGGCGACTCTGCATGTAGTGTGGACCACTGATGATGCAATTACCACATTAATGTCATTAGTAGTTGCTACTGCAAGTATATCAAAGACTTATTCATACATCTTGTGCGATATATGTTTGTCTCAAATAATTACTGATTCCCAAAATAAGGGGAAACATGCTCGTTACCACTTTTTTTTAGTGTCGCCTGCTATTGTCACAATGCAGGTGTGACATTTGCTGGCGAAATGACAACTACTGATGACACAATTGTCGTAATTGCGACAATTGTGTCATTAGTAATTAATAAAAAATACTTAAATACTTAACAAACTAAATATCGGTATATTTATGCACCACCCTCCGAAGTATGGCTTATCTAACTCTCGAGAATGTCTACTCAACGTATTTCAGTGCGTATGGATCAAATATGTATTTTCAGGTAAAGTAAAACGTTGAAGTATATTCTCGATGACGTGAGCTTTCATTTGATATATGAATTATACTGCGCCTAATCGTGTTTCTCCACTGACAGGGTTCGTAACCCTTTCATAGAACACCATCGCTGTCAACTTGTAGCCGTTTTCACTGTCTTAGTAGGAGTTTGGCTTCATCCGCGCTGAGCGCTTTCTCGTTGCCTTCAGGACGTCTACGTTACACAATTACAACGCATATACAGGAAGTGGGAAGAGGTGCCGACATACTCACAGAGCCACATGACTTCACAGTATAGTCTTCCGGTTAACCTGTTCTAAAGCACATACCAAGAATCTAACGATTCGTGATATGTGTTGCATCTCAGATACGCTTTGATTGTACCTGTTCATGTGGCAACTTGGATGACATGACCACACGGCCCGTAGCACCGGCATAAGCGGTACTAGATACAAACCTAAAGAGCTATGATGGAAATGCTCTGACAACTCCTATCTCCTTCTGACAACAAGTCAGACGGAGATCAATGCTGCGGTCGGCGTGTTGGTGTTGAGCTAACTTTGGTCCAGTCAACGATGGGATAGGTGCGATGCTTTGCATTATAGCAATGGCATTCTGCGACAGTTGGCAAAACTCTGTTTTGGCTGCTGTATACACTTCCAGAGTTAAAGGCGTCATATGTGCAAATATCGAAAGAATAACCTCTATCTCTCCCGTTTCCTCGGGCATTCCAGGCTTCCTCGAGAGACTGACTCCGTTCTGGTTTTGTCGTCCCGGACGATATTTTACATCAAACGAGAAGCTGGTCAGGCCCAACGTTGCTCAGTTGACCTAGTTTAGTTGTGGTCAAGTGACTGAGAAGTTGTTGGCCGTGTATATGGTGAACGACTGACCCATCAAGTAGTCCTTGAATTTCTCCACCACCGCCCATTTCAAATCCATCAATTTCAGTCGCATCGAGCTGTAGTTGTAGCTATTCTGCTCCGATGGACGCAGCCCCCTGCTGGCATAGACGATTACCCGTGTCTCGCCTTCCTGTGATTGTGACAGTACAGCCCCGGGCCCAATGGGGCTAGCATCAGTTTCGAGAATAAACGGTTTACTGAAATCAGCAAAGCCATGGATGCGCTCCGGGGATAATTCAGTGTAGCTGGATTTTTACAGCGGGTTGTGCCTTCGGAAGCTGAAATATTGCAAAAGACCGTTAAATAACCATTACATGTATATATTTTCTGAAAAGGTATGTCCATCCGAAATCCAGAAAAATCTGTAAGAGCGAATTCCACAAGACAGACTGACCATGTTTTTTGTCTGATGGGCATATCAGAATGGGAAAGAAAACAGTATGTCAATCTACCGGATATTTGCACCTACCTACTGTGAAATTTGCGCGCGGTAAACAAACCCCGTCTACATAGATGGAGCTAACAACACCAACATCACCAACAGGCGCCTCAGTTTCGCGTTTTCCCCAATGGTAAAACATGAAACAAACTTGGCAAGCGAATGCCATATGCCCGTTTGTAGAAAATAAGGCGGCCAACAACATGGTATCATAGATACGAACCCTAATAAAGTTTAGAAATATTTTCATGTGGTTCAATCTGGGGTACCCCCTTTCTCACAGAATTCTTGAGGGGCTATTGCTACAAAAACCCCGGGAGCATCCCAAGGACCGGCGGCAATATGAGTGCTTCCTTCAAGTGTAGAAAAGCAGTCTCCTGTTCTGCTGACCACTGACATTTTCCTTTCTGTGTGCAGGCGATGAGAGAATCAGATGATGCTGCGTGTTGTGCAAACTTCCTACGCCTATCGTAACTGCACAGACCTATAAACGATCTCAACTGCTTCGCCGTGGTAGGTTTGGGCCAGTATTCCACTGCAGTTACTTTATCCGGGACAATCACAGTACACATAAGCATAGACTAGTTTCCTGCAAGGAAGAAGTGGTCAACAGTTCAATGATGCCGTCAAGACATCATGATCTTCCAAAAATATCAAATCCGTATCGCTGATCAGTATTCTGAATCTGTAATATTCGTTGTAAATTATTATAAGGGAAGTGGGAAGAGGTGCCGACATACTGGCAGAGCCACATGACTCTACAGTATAGCCTTCCGGTTAACCTATTCTAAAGCACATACCAAGAATCTAACGATTCGTGACATGTGTTGAATCTCAGGTACGCTTTTATTGTACCTGTTCATGCGGCAACTTCGATGATATGACTACACGGCCCCTAGCACCGGCATAAGCGGTATTAGATACAAATCTAGAGAGCTATGATGGAAATGCTCTGACAACTCGTATACTGGTAATTGGTGAGTTGTTTCGCTGTGACAACTCGTACACTGCGGATTGGTGAGCTGTATCGTCGTCAGATGAAAATGACGGCATTTAACACAAAAGATTAGTCTGTAAGGCCCGATGTCGATCCAGGATCAACTTCTCACAAATGCCAACATATATCAAAGACCAAAAGGTCTATACAGGGGGCGGGCCTCGGGACGAAACGTCCACCAGCAGAATCTCGCCATATACAGGTAAAAATTACAACACATATAAGGGAAGTGGGAATATGTGCCGACATACTGGCAGAGCCACATGACTTCACAGTATAGTCTACCGGTTAACCTATTCTAAAGCACATACCAAGAATCTAACGATTCGTGATATGTGTTGTATCTCGGGTACGCTTTTATTGTACCTGTTCATGTGACAACTTGGATGATATGACCACACGGCCCCTAGCACCGGCATAAGCGGTATTAAATACAACTCTAGAGGGCTATGATGGAAATGCTCTGACAACTCGTATATTGGTAATTGGTGGGTTGTATCGTTGTCAGATGAAAACGACGGCATTCAGCACAAAATACTAATCTGTAAGGCCCGATGTCGACCCAGCATCAACTTCCCACAAATGCCAACATATATCAAAGACCAAAAGGCCTGTACAGGGGGCGGGCCTGGGGACGAAACGTCGTCCAGCAGAATCTCGCCATATACAGATAAAAATTACAACACATATAAGGGAAATGGGAAGAGGTGCCGACATACTGGCAGAGCCACGTGACTTCACACTATAGTCTTCCGATTAACCTATTCTAAAGCACATACCTAGAATCTAACGATTCGTGATATGTGTTGTATCTCAGGTACGCTTTTATTGTACCTGTTCATGTGGCAACTTGAATGATATGACCACACGGCCCCTAGCACCGGCATAAGCGGTATTAGAAACAAATCTAGAGAGCTATGATGAAAATGCACTGACAACTCATATATTGACAAAGTCGTTATCTAGAGAATGATTTTTCTCACTCAAGCTTTGATTGTGACTGTTAATATGAGCACCATGAGGATCTTGAAGTACATGGGTTCATGCGCCCCCTAGCCTCGGGTTAAGCGGGATTAGACACAAGTTGCGAAACATAACGCCATAAATCTTGCTCGCAATGCACGTATTTTGCTATCAGCATGCGATATGTATCGCCAAATTTGAGAAACTTGAAAGTGGATGCCCTTGGTGGTATAGCCCTCGTTTATAAGTTTCTGCAACATTGTTTTATGACATTGATTAAAATCGTCACATTTAGCAGAGGATATAGCAAATGCTACCAGGCGAGATATATATACGCCATATGCAGGTCCCACTGGAATAGTGAGAATGCCCGCTTCATTTTTATAGACATATAGGTCTAAATATGATGTGCCTCTAGGGCTAGCTGTAGTTTCCTTCAAATACAGTGAAGGTAGATGTATATATCCTTCACTGCGTCATTTACATAGCAATTATCCACAGCGAGAAGATCTTCTATATCGATCGGTTTTTGAAAGCGCCTGCAAAAGTCATATTCATAAGAGAACAGATATACGTCACCCAACAGGTGTGCAAATATTAGTACCCATTATAGTTTTTCAATATCCACATACATTCAACGTCAGGGTGTTTAGGAAAATTGGCGTAATACGTTTCCCAAAATGGTTTTACCTCCTGAAGGGCCCTCATCAACATGGTTAAAAGAAGCTTGGAGGTGCAGCTTCTAGAACCAGCTATGAATATAGCTTTGTATGGTGATTATGCATATTGGGATCCGAATATACTTTTGGTATGTCGTTATAATTGGTTGGAAGACAAATACCTCTTTTCCTGTTGTGAAATTTGCGGTCTTCTAAGACGACAGGGCTTGTGCGCGTGATCTTTAAGATGTAACGCATTGGTCGTCTCAAGACACAGGGATCGTCTTCACAAAACCTTAAACAATAATAGTCCAACAGGTCCGACTTCTAAAGATACCGAAGTATTGACAACGTCTTAAAGATGAGAGAGGATACAACGAAAACGTCTGCTGAATATTAAGCCGATTTATTATAGATTCAATCCACCTAAATTAGGAACGACCGGCACTATTTGGCAGGCAGACTAGGGTAACCACATCAACATCCAGACTATTCTGTAGTCAGTCAGTTTGCCGAAACTGGAGTTAGCACACTGTTATTGGAAGCATGATCGCTTCTAACGAGATGGATCTACTACCAGAGGGAGGTTAGTTAATATGTGCCTATGCGCCCATTCCTTTTTACACAATTTTTAATGTGTACTTACTTAGCTACTATTTGGACAGACATATCACAGAACTGTCACATTGCATACCACAACCATCAAACTGAAGGTTAAATCATTGTACTTACATAAACGGTTTATATGTTCAGAATTGATTCTCACAAATAAATGTGGTTAAAAACATTCCTCCATACTTTTAACATTCCAAACAGGATACTGAAAATGTCAAACAAATCATAACACCGGGGTATTACGATGTTATTAAAAACCATACAGGCAGTCATCAAGACTATCATACAATATTTAACTGTAGAAAACTTATTATCATAAGATGCTTATATCTGAATAACTTGTAGAAAACCAATTATCATAAGATGCTCATATCTTACATATCTCCACTATTCTAAAGTTGAATGGCACCCTGTAAAGTGCCATACAACTACAAAAAGGCAGCAAGAACAATAATGAAATGTCGAAGAATAGTCCATTATGAACAGCCAAGGTCGTTATCAGAAATATCGGACGAATACCGGAAACAATTTTATTCAATTACCGTAGTCCATATTCATTGCGTAAGGCCACAAGGCCGTATTTACTATCATTGCTCAATGAAAGTATTCTAGGTATGTGAGACACGTGCCAGTCAATGACAAGTGTGGACACGTCAAAACAATTGCTGGAAAATTCATACATCAGCCTCAAATCCAAAATAGTTTATCAACACATTGCATGTTCATGAAAATCAAACCAAGTCAGTGCAAGAGAAATCATTATATATCTGAGGATCCAAACAACAATACAAAAAAAAACAAATAACCAAATATCCAGGCTTCTATGGCCTAATCAGGAATTGTGGGGGCTCATCAGCTCACACCCACCAGGCTTTCACAGCCTATTCCAAGCATTCACATGCTACAAACCACTAGTACGTCAAGTACTCAGTGTACACGTGATTATCCTAGTTTCACTTAGCTCAAACACTAGCTATTATGGAAACTGATCGCGATAAATATTCTAACAAAGAAAATATAAAATCATTGTGGATCCATATACAAGATTCTCGTTCAAACTTCAAAGGCTAGATTTATCAATCTGCAAATCACTAAATTTATCAGTCACAAAGGAATCCATGCAATCTATCTGTTTTATCATTGATTCATCAACCTCACTGATTCTTTATGTACTCTGCCCTATCTAGGGTGTTCAGTACAATAAACATTGAATTGAATTGAATTGAATTGCAGTATTACCGACAATACACCAACACATGCACAATATACGAGAAATGTCAAAAGTTCATATAAGGCATTATTATGGCACATATAACATGATTGTTCAATACATTTCACCAACCTGTTTGAGGATTCAGTCCAAAATGTTCCAAGAAAATGATAAGAGCACAATGTCTTTGAGTTCTTAGGGCATGACCCGTTTCTCTAAACTACACACTGTCCACACGCACTATTGTCAACCAGTGGGAACTTCAGAACGTCAGACAGAAAGTTCAAGGAAGTCCAGGCAGAGAATATACCACAACACAGTTATTTTTTTAATCACTACGGCCATTTACAAGGCTCTATTAAATGAAACGAATCAAACTGTACCTGTATAGATATTGTTCCATGGAATGGAATCGTTCCAGAGGTTTCTGGCACACGCTGTCACGTCACCAAGGAAGAGGAAAAACATGTCGCTGTTATAGGTTGAACGGTGTTTGGGTTGAAATTTTATCACTGAGATGGGCATCACTCATGGCAGTTGTTGACATCAGTTCCGAATTCTTTCCAGTCAGAATTACAAGGCAGTTCAAGGAGGCGTTGAACAGGGTCATACATTTCACCATGATCAAAAAACAAGGGCACCAAATGTTTTCATCAGTCACCGTCCTCGTCTGGGTGACTTAATCACCGTCTGCTATACCTCAGCAGGTGCAAAAAGGAAGGAAGGTCCTTTACCTGTTCTCTTTGTAATTGATGATTGCCCTTGGCCTGAATATCAGTCCGAAAATTGGCCACAAGTTTCGTGACGCCTTGAGCAATGGTCTGGAGCTCTTGCAGTTTTTCTGGCTCAGCCATTTTGTCCAAAAATTAGTACTCTCAATGTTCTCGGTCGATCGTCTTAAGCTGTCTTCTCACGATCTTGTAGTTGTATCCAAAAGACAATTGTCTTTATCCTGGCAAGCTCGCCATTGTGAAATTTGCGAGAAGACGAGGAGGCAACGAAAAACGTCTGCTGAATATTAAGCCGATTTATTATAGATTCAATCCACCTAAATTAGGAACGACCGGCACTATTTGGCAGGCAGACTAGGGTAACCACATCAACATCCAGACTATTCTGTAGTCAGTCAGTTTGCCGAAACTGGAGTTAGCACACTGTTATTGGAAGCATGATCGAGCTTCTAACGATACAAGATGGATCTACCATCAGGGAGACGTGGTGTTAATATCTGCCTGTAATATGCCGTTCATTCCTTTTTATACAATTCTAATGTCAGTTTAACCCGACAAGGATGCACTTAGCTTAAGTACTATTTGGACAGACATATCACAGAACTGTCACATTGCATACCACAACCATCAAACTGAAGGTTAAATCATTGTACTTACATAAACGGTTTATATGTTCAGAATTGATTCTCACAAATAAATGTGGTTAAAAACATTCCTCCATACTTTTAACATTCCAAACAGGATACTGAAAATGTCAAACAAATCATAAAACCGGGGTATTACGATGTTATTAAAAACCATACAGGCAGTCATCATATATGACATCAAGACTATCATACAATATTTAACTGTAGAAAACTTATTATCATAAGATGCTTATATCTGAATAACTTGTAGAAAACCAATTATCATAAGATGCTCATATCTTACACTGTGAAACCTTTTGTGATTGTTGAATAAATCTTCCAGAGTAAATGCAGTTTGGGAGTAAGTAGACGTATTTGATGATGATATGTTTACACTCAATTCTTCAACCAGTACCTGTAAATAGTCATATTTACATGTGAATATTATCTTATTTGTACCTAACTAATGTGATTTCAATTTCATTGCAGGTGTGTTTCTAGTATCTTACGACAGAGGCGCCATCGTCTGTTCGGTTCTGATATTCCTGTTTGTCAGCCTAGACCGATACATCGCCATATGTCATCCCTGGAGATCACTCAAGCAATGGAGCGGGCGGAGAGTGTGTTGGGTTTTGGTCATAATATGGGTGACAGCTGCGGCGACATCAGTTCCGTACGGCTATATTAGTCGCTATGAGACAGTCAGTGCCAATAACGAATCAAATACCTACTGCTACGTGTCTTATGACAAAGAATGGATGAAATTATATGATAGAATCTTGACCTCCATCGTATTTCTGCTACCCGTGCCCATTCTGTGTTTTATGTACGGACGTATGGTACAAGTCCTACAGAAACAAGTTCCTGACAGCAATACTCAAGGATATGGCGCCACTTCATCCTGCAGGAGCCGATCACAAGTCATCAAATTGCTGATATCCGTGGTTATTATATTTGTTGCGTGTACTTTGCCGTTCAAGATCTTCACGTTCCTAGTTGTTTACCCTACTGAAGAATTTCTTACGATACCATGCAGAAATCTGTTCGTTTATAGTTGGATCGCTCTAATTGCCGAACTCGCAAACAGTGCTGCCAATCCACTGGTGTACTTTCTGGCCTCTTCAAATTTCCGGGAGGCTTTCCTTAAAGTATTTTGCAAATGTCGAAATTCTGTATAACAAACTTTAGATACCACGAAACCCATGAAAACGAACTCATCAACTTTCTAGAGATCTCACTAACTGGACAATACTAGACGAACTGTATATTGTATACGCTGATCACCATCAAGTCAAATTCAAGTCAAAGGGGAAAGGAATCTGAAACCGCTATTACATTGATCAGAAAAGGAGCAGATACACAGTCTGAATGGGTAGAACTGTAATTCATCTAGCACTAATAGAGTTGAAGCCTCGAACTCATCCACGCAGACTAGCCTCGTCTATCTATTCCCAATGAACAAGACGAGACAATAGACCCTCCCAGTCAACCGGCGAGGATAATTGCGACAAGTACTATTGATGGTCATTCTGTATCAATAAGTAAATGACTGCATTGAGCCACACTAGATAAAATCAATCCCATGCTCAAGTAGCTGTTTTAAGATTTGGCCATACTAGTCCCAAATATATGTCTTCATGTTGTAACGACCAAGCACTGTGGTTTGTGGAGTATAACAATAGAGGGTTAAATCTGGAATCAACACATATAACTCTATGTACCTTGTCAGTCATTGATATCACACATCAACAAGAATGTAACTCAACACCAGCGTTTTTGTTCATCAATAAAGCTTTGTTTTATTCCATGAAAAAAATGAATTCATGTTATTTGAGTGTCTCTATGTCCTCAGCACTTTCAATAGAACATTAACAATAATAGAACAATATAACAATGTGCCCTGGAAATAGAGTGACTAGTTGAGTATATAAAACTATGGGAATAGGAGATTTGCAGGAATAAAATACTTTGTATACGAAGAGCATTGACATCAGTTGAACGTTGTTGTCCGGAAGACCATGGACCAGTCACGCACCTTGTCGAAAGCAGGGTGGTTGCAGTCGAATACTGTATGATACCCCGATGTGATTGCATGGGGTGTTCGTGTACTACTGTTAGCTGAAGAATGACTGCAGTCGAATACTGTATTCCGATGCGATTGCATGGGGTGTTCATGTACTACTGTTAGTTGAAGGGTGGCTGCAGTTGAATACTGTATTCCGATGCGATTGCATGGGGTGTACTTCCAATGAGATTGCATAGGGTGTATTTCCGAGGAGATTGCATAGGGTGTATTTCCGATGAGATTGCATAAGGTGTATTTCCGATGAGATTGCATAGGGTGTATTTCCGATGAGATTGCATAGGGTGTATTTCCGATGAGATTGCATAGGGTGTCCACCGATTTCTGCTGTAATCTTTATGTATAGCTGTATAACTTCAACTAACAAGCAATGAATGATGAAATGTTTAGCCTGGTATTAATTCATTCGGACAGTGATCCCATGATTGACAGGACTTAAACAACCCAAGCCGATGCAGAGGATCGAAGTCGATGAATCAATAGTGGAGGCTATACTTCCTAATAAACTTCAGAGTTGTAGCCTATAAGAAATCTCTTGAAGCTCAATTCCATTATTCCCCATACCTTTCTCGTGTGTCTCTGATCGGTACCCTGTAAACAGAAGTTACTCCTGAGCTGTGATGTCACCGTAGGCTAAAGAGGGAGAGAACTTGGGGTGCGTACTTCTATACTTAAATCTGTTTTCAACATAATAGGTCTCCCATTATGTCATATTATAAATTTGTCCTTTAAATCTGGTGTAGTACCTGATCCTTTAAAGGTAGCTAAAGTGATGCCGTTGTTTAAAAATGGGGAGAAATATTTATTTGAAAATTACAGACCTATTTCAGTTTTGCCTTGTTTCAGTAAAATAGTCGAAAAATTAGTAATAATTAAGATGTTAGATTTTTTAGAAAATCACAATATAATTTGCTCCAATCAATATGGTTTTCGGAGGAATCATTCAAAATTTTTAGCTGTATTATCCCTTCATGACAAATTGGTAGCGTCAAGAGAGGCCAAAAAATATTCATTAGCTACCTTTCTGGATCTATCAAAAGCGTTCGACACGGTGGATCATGATAGCCTCCTGCATAAATTAGCTCATTATGGGTTTCGGAGAAGTTCTAATGACTGGTTTCGAAGTTATTTGTCATCTCGCACAAAATATAACGATACCTTGTCCGCCTACACACCAATATCATGTGGTGTACCACAGGGCTCTATTTTAGGTCCTATTCTTTTTCTGATTTATATAAACGATTTGTCCTCAGTAAGCAGCATTGTTGAACTAATTCTTTTTGCAGATGATACCTCAGTAATTCTCGCTGATGACGATCCGAAACTCTTGTTTGAGATTATGACGTTGGAACTTAATAAACTATCCGACTGGTTTTCATGCAACAGATTATCCCTGAATATTAAAAAGACTAAATTTATGATAATAAGTCCGTCTAAGAAATGTAAAATGCCAATGCACAATGATTTATCTATTTCCGGAATCCCTATCGAAGAAGTAGACCAATTTAAATTTCTTGGAGTAATTTTTAATAACAAATTAAACTGGCTCTCGCATATTGAGGATATAAGGAACAAGGTTAGCAGGAATATAGGAATAATTCGTCATATTAAGTATAATTTGAATAGAAAAACTCTTTTCATTCTATACTACTCACTGATATATCCATACTTATCATATTGCAATATCGTTTGGGGAAATACTTATCATACCCATCTTCAACCGTTGCTGCTGTTACAAAAAAAGGCTATACGTTTAATCACATTTTCATCAAAATATGACAATACCGCCCCATTATTCCAAAAATTACAAATATTGTCCATAAAACAAATAAACGACTACCAGGTGTTAACTTTTGTTGACAAATTTTTCAATCACACAGACCTAATTCCAAACTCTTTTAGATCATATTTTTCAAAATTATCTGCTGTCCACAGGTACCCAACTAGACAGGCTAAATTAAATTTATATCGCGATTTTTACTACTCTGACTTATCTTTTTATAGTATTAAAACAAAGGGTCCTAAAATATGGAACAATTTACCCTCTCAGTTAAAATCTCACGTTTCGCTCTCATTATTCAAATCGAGGATAAAATCGTATTTATTACTGGAACATAATTAGACATCTATTCTGTTTGCCGTCTGTGGAAGTTGGAAATTAAATTTGTATTTTTGTTTTAAACAAAATTGAATTGTCTCATATGTTAGAGTTTACCGCATATTATCATCTTTGTAAATATAATTATTATTTCGGGATAAAACAAACCGCTCGGGGTTTTCATCCCGCCACTATTATATTTTGTTTACAAAACATTGTTATGCATGGTGAAATAAAAATAAAAATCAAATCAAATCAAGTGAACCCGTCCAATGTTTTGGAACGAGTCCCTGAATGACTTGGATTTCCCGCTTTTATACACTCAGCACGCTAGCCTCAAACCCAAAATGTCGAACACACAAACATTTCAATTTGACACAATTTATTAGGAAATCCGTCTAACTTAGCACATATTTCAGACTGATATTAAATATAGTTCGCAAGGTGCTAAGATTTATTAAAGATAAGCTTTATCTTTATCGCAAATTAAACTATAAACCGGCCAACTTCAGAATCAAACATGGCTGACTTCGTTAGATGAAGAGTAAAATATTGTCCTACATGTCTTTTGTTGACGTTAGTTACTGAAAACTTTCCATCCTGGTGTACTGATACAGAAAAGATTCAATTAAAGTAAACAAAGCAAATCTGAATGCTTACGGAATCGGTGATGGAGAACGAGCTACTGCGTGTTGGGCCCCGTGGATAAGCCGCTCTCAAGGGCTTGCTTGGATAGAGCAGCATGCACGTCTTACCATCATTTAATTTGGAGTGTAGTCTTGAAGAAACCCCTCTACATCAACGTTCAGTTTGTATTTCCGGGTCAGTCAGCTAATCAGGCTTGTATTTCATAAAAGTTGCGGTCGGAGGGAAATGACCCAAAACGAGATGTGTCTTCTTCACACATCTTCTGTCATCCCCATTTGGATCATGGCGTCGTTGTCAGTTCGTTGGGGAGATCAGGCGCGCTCTGCTGATATCTTTTGCTTCTTCTACAGGAGCAGAAAACCCTAACAAAAGCCTGTCTGAAGTTAGATGAAACCGTGAAATACACCACAGGATTTGTAGCACTGTTCACGGAAAACAGAATTCGGGCTGTCCAGATTAACGCGAAATTACCATCATCATAATTGGTAAACACATGTTTCATAAGGCTTAGAAGTGACAAAGGCAAAGAATAAAGAGAATAACAACGGTAGCCAGCATTATGATAACTTGGGATCTCGATTGTCGTTCCGACTTGTTTGGTGCCACTTGAGACGTTTCTCCCAAGACGTTTCGTCGGAGCTTGGAGATCATGCTTCCGTATAAAAAGACGAGCAATGGAATTGGAACGAAGATCATCAATATAAGGAGTGCTCTTCCATAATTCACTTGCCAGAGTTGGGTATTCTCCAATAAACATACATAATTCACTTGCCAGGGTTGGGTATTCTCTAATAGACATACATAATTCACTTGTCAGGGTTGGGTATTCTCTAATAGACATCCATAATTCACTTGCCAGGGTTTGGTATTCTCTAATAGACATACATAATTCACTCGCCAGGGTTGGGTATTCTCTAATAGGCATCCATAATTCACTTGCCAGGGTTGGGTATTCTCTAATAGACATACATAATTCACTTGTCAGAGTTGGGTATTCTCTAATAGACATACATAATTCACTTGTCAGGGTTGGGTATTCTCTAATAGACATAAATAATTCACTTGCCAGGGTTGGGTGTTCTCTAATAGACATAAATAATTCATTTGCCAGAGTTGGGTATTCTCCAATAGACATACATAATTCACTTGCCAGAGTTGGGTATTTTCCAATGAACATACATAATTCACTTGTCAGAGTTGGGTATTCTCCAATAGACATAAATAATTCACTTGCCAGGGTTGGGTATTCTCCAATAGACATAAATAATTCACTTGTCACGGTTGGGTATTCTCCAATAGACATACATAATTCACTTGCCAGAGTTGGGTATTCTCCAATAGACATAAATAATTCACTTGTCGGAGTTTGGTATCCTCCAATAGACATAAATAATTCACTTGCCAGAGTTGGGTATTCTCCAATAGACATAAATAATTCACTTGTCAGAGTTGGGTATCCTCCAATAGACATAAATAATTCATTTGCCAGAGTTGGATATTCTCCAATAGACATAAATAATTCACTTGCCAGGGTTGGGTATTCTCCAATAGACATAAATAATTCACTTGCCAGGGTTGGGTATCCTCCAATAGACATATATAATTCACTTGTCAGAGTTGGGTATCCTCCAATAGACATAAATAATTCACTTGTCAGAGTTGGGTATCCTCCAATAGACATACATAATTCACTTGTCAGAGTTGGGTATTCTCCAATAGACATACATAATTCACTTGTCAGAGTTGGGTATCCTCCAATCGACATACATAATTCACTTGTCAGAGTTGGGTATTCGCCAATAGACATAAATAATTCACTTGCCAGGGTTGGGTATTTTCCAATAGACATAAATAATTCACTTGCCAGAGTTGGGTATTTTCCAATAGACATAAATAAAACGTTACGTTGGACACTTTCTATTCAGTGTTATTGACCATATAAGCAAAGGGTGCAGAGGCCCCTGCTGCAAAAACGCATATAACTATCAACACAATGTAAGTACTCTTCGCGGTCCATAACTGTCGATTTTTTAGCGGGTGGCAGATAGCAAAATATCGATCAATGCTCACAAAGACGAATATTAGAGCTGAACACGCCATGGCTCCTCTGTCGTGGGTGAGGAGAAAAAAGCCTGAAACAATACGAGAGTTATGCTATCATCACTCTGCTAGTTTAACATGTCATACACTTCAAGTGTTTTCATGGTCGCCACTGAAGTTGTGACACATAGATTTACGGTCAAGCCGATGTCAGTGTCGGTCACATTCGATTATTATTATTATGCTTATTTCAATTTGCCGTTTCGACTAGTGCTGCTGTCTTCGTTTTTACAGTGTTCCCAGGACACTAACAGTTGATGTAAACAAAGTATCAATTATGCGGCAATGCATGTTCAGCTCAGCCAGACCGGAAACGCAGCTGCTGTGCACAAATATTCAAGGCCGCGTAGTCGAAAACGCCATACTGAAATAAGAACTGTAGTATTAACTCTTTCTCCAGGCATATTGACGGTTATAGTTGTGGACCCAAAAGAAAAGCAAAAATGAATGGCAGTCATTTGTATCACACAGATGAGACAACAATCTGGGTATTTGGTCAAATTGATGATCATTTCACTAAATCTTGGAGCTAGCTTGGCGCTTGAATGCTCTAAATGTTGAAAGTCATAGATTTTATATAAAATCAACATTTCAATTTAATAATTGGAATATGCAGATTATGGAAATCTTTATAATGTAAGAAAAATAGTGTGATAAAATAAAGTGCATTCGATTTTAATAACTGGTGATAATTTTATATTATGGTCTATTCGTCAGGTGAAATATTTAACCAAACACCGGTTCAATACATATTTTGATATACGTGTAAAGAACTGTCTTGAGGTGCATCTGAGCTGAAGAATATCCATACAGGGCCACCTGGGAAACTGCTATTGTTCGATAAATAATTCAGTTAGGACGGCTATCATGATATTAGCAAATATTGACCCTACCTGGCCAGGTGGGGGGGGGGGCATTATGCCCTCCCCTACCAAACTTTCTGCTCTATATCCGGAACGACAAAAAATGGAGAGCTGAAATTCCGTGACTTTATAGTTTATCATATTGGGGTCATTTTGAGCCTATTCGCATAACTCCCCGAGCAGAGGATCTTGGGTAAATCCAAGATGGCGTCCACATGGGGTAGCAGAAAAGTGATGTTTTTGTCATATTTCTTCAAAATTTCTGCTTTTCCGCGATGAAAAGTGGGCAAAAACTATTTTATTTCACATCACATTAATATTTACTAATTTATCATGCAGTTTTTGCGGAGAAATTGCAAAAATAAAAAATTCGGAAAATCTGACCGAAAAATCGACCCAAAAATGCTGTTTTTGAAAATGACGTCACTGTGACGTCATCAATGCGGCCATCTTGGATTTTTGCACATTTTCTGATAGAGCTTGACCCAAGGGTATAGTGTGATAAGTTTCAGCTCCCTAGCTCAGGGGGTAAGAAAAATAATTAGGGGGGGCATTTCGGCCCCCCCAGGCCTGGACAGGTCCCAAAAAGCCCAAGCCAGATAGGGTTATTTTGAAACTTTATTCTGTCCAGTATATTGGAATCTGTCTACAGCCGTAGATTTGATCAACCACTCTGCCACAGCCCGGATATCCCATCATTTTGTTTGTTAAATTTGAGCCCATTAGGCAAACCGATGACGACCAATACAATGCCGGACAAATATCATTTGACGCAATTACACTTTAATCATTTTTCCAATTGCATATTACAAAAAAAACCTAGGAATCAAATCAGTAGCTTGCGTTGCCATTGTCTTTCACCCGCTACACTTAATATGACTCGTACCAAATACCGAATTCGATTCCTTGTCTTCGAGTTGCCACAATTTTATACCATCTGAATATACCTTGTAACGAGACGATCAAGTTTACTTACACATATTTTCTCCAATATGAGAGTGGTCCTGGAAAAGTTTGCACCTCTCAAAGATAAGTCTACCTAAGGTACTTCTCGATAGCTGTGTGAGCCAGTGCACATTTCCCGGTTAGGCGTAAAAAGGGAATGTTGGGAGAGTGAGAGAGAGATTCAGATCGAACGTCTAGCAACGATCAAACTCTAAGTACGTCAATATGGAAAGTCAACAGGGAATGTTGAATAATATTACGAAATCGATTTGCTAGCGTTTGAGAGGACTGATGTATTGTGTTTGGTGAAAAAGATGATAGATACCAATGCATCATGCGTGACTGTTTAAGCAACGTGGCGCATTCAAATAGCGTGATAGCCATACGAAAGACCTGGTCTGACACTCAACACGCATGTCTGTCGATTGGATATATGAACAAAAACAGTTTATACGGTAAATTGTACTTGTAATACAATGCCTCTGCTGCGTGATTCTCACAATAATTTCTGAACTAAGTCATGAATTTGTATTCATGGTTGTTTAACTAGTGTGCATAAACCATCCGCTTCTCATCGTGCCTGGATCTACAATGGTAGCCACGGTGGCTCACCGCGTGTAAATCAAATTATTCATATTTTCTTAACCTCCACGCTTAGAAATTTTGTCAGAAATCAATTTATTTGATGGTAATTAAGTTTTTACTTTTATCTTATCTGACTTCGTAGCAAATATTCTAAATGTCAGGGAAAAGTTGATAGAATGCGGTAATGCGATTAAACTTTCTTACAATTGCATGTAAGGACTGTCGGAGAACGGTGAATATATTGCACTTTGGTTGAAATCTATCAAGAACGTTTTACATGAATGTGAGTTGTCTTACCTCTGGTTGAGACAAGGAATACCCAATAACGTTGGCTGATTAAAAATAAATTGCAATTACTAATGCAGACAAGGCGGGAGAGCAAACATTGTAAATTTGGACTTCATTTGTACACGACATATACAGAATTACTTGAAACAATATCTTATAAGTCTCCCAAAACACAGTCGAGATATCCTATGTAGATTCTGTCAATAAAATACAAGCGTCCAATCCGTCATTCAATATTCAGCCGTCGTCCATTGAAGAATTTTCGCGTCCTGAATCCAAAGACTTATTCCACAGAACAGCATCAGCACCAAATTAAAAAAAAAAACAAAACAACAGCAATCCTAGTTCACACAAACGTAGGCTAGATTCCTGCAAGATATAGATCGGATCGGGATCACGCGATCACGTTCACTTAGGTAGCGTTCCCAATTAGCGTTTTTGCTTCGTTCGTTTAAATCTCTGAAA
The DNA here is from genome assembly GCA_036873755.1 of Hanleya hanleyi. Taxonomy (NCBI): domain Eukaryota; kingdom Metazoa; phylum Mollusca; class Polyplacophora; order Lepidopleurida; family Hanleyidae; genus Hanleya; species Hanleya hanleyi. The sequence goes on from JAVTVY010020059.1 coordinate 61,226, forward strand.
AAAACCCAAGTCGTTCTACACCCATCGTTTTGATTTTCGTGGAAACCATTCAACGCATTGGTTCGTTCGCCAGTGAACGAAGTCGTTCGTTTTACAGAAAACCATTGCGTGTTTTTCCTTCTTTGTTTGCCATCGTTTGATCGTTCGCTGGAAAATGAAGGCGCAAGTGATGTTCGCATTATCCAACCTGATAACGCAATCTCCGTGGGCACTGAGAAAAGAATCCGTTAATTCAATGCCGAATTCTCTGACTTTTGGAGAGGCAGTAAATTACTTTTAAGTGTAACTAGATGTTAAAGTTCAGCAGCATAATTAGAAGACAAAAGAAGGTAATGCACAGCTTTTTGACCCGGTTTGAGCCGATACCATCGCGTCAGACACTGATTATTCGGTTCATCCTAAATGGCTAAATGCTATCTCCTTGTCATTCCCCAATCGCATTATTTGTTATCTGAATTTGTATTATGTAGGGTCTACTATATTGATAGCTATACGTACGTGTAGGAACAAACGATACACCAGCCCGTGGTGACGCCTTTCGGTTTCCTCCCCGTTCTATTTCGATCGAAACGTCCGGGTTTTCAAAATGGACATGAAATTTATTGATAATCTGGAAGGGGGTCCCGCTTTCTATATGTCCGTATCTTTGGCCGTTTCCTCGCTTCTCAGATGATCGGAGTGTTGTGCGGACACCAAATTTTGAGACCGCTTGTCGTATACGCATATCGCGACCCAAAATGGAATCCCGACAAAGATTTTTTTTTTCGGAAACGTCTTTCTTCTATACTATTGAACGTTTAATCGGTATGTCCATGTCCTGAGGTTTTTCTAATCCAATTGAAATAAAACGTTCGTTTATCTCCAGTGAATATATATTTGAATTATATTCTCTTACCTGGATAATTGATTGTATATCCGACGGGGAATAAATGACATATTTAAGGTATTCTTGACTCTTTTGCAGAATACATAGAACATAACCGTCAACCATAGAGTGTTTAACGTCATAACGCGAAATAAGACATGAACTACGGTCGATCTTGGAAATAAATTAATCGACATGCCATTTGTGCTAATGACACCGACAGGTGCACCTTCCTTCATAAATGGCCTGTTGATACGGGATCGCAGAAAATAGTATGAATTCTTTACCTTCCGGTTCAAGAGTTGTTTGTATATGTCGGCCATTGGCGGAGCGCGTTGTTAGTTTCACAGCATGAAGCAATCAGTTTCATGTCGGGTAATACTTAGAGGCGTTGATTGCAAATTCAACTCAGTCTTAGTGATGTTTATTTCACGCGGCTATTGACCTCTAATAACTGTAAACTGGACGCAATGCTATTAAGTGGAATTGAAGAGTTTTAACGTTTTTATTTTATTTCCATGAATCTATATTATTGTATTTATTTTCTGCTCAGTTATAGGCCCGATAGCTCCCAAATTAACTCGATATGAACTTCCCGTAGAAGAATTCTCTGCCAAAGATATCAAAACTAGTTCAAAGAAGGAGATTATAAGAATGCTTGACAATTGAAATTGGAGGTGTTGATGATTCACACGTCACACCATAGTCGATCTGTGAACAATCGTCGACTTAAGAAAACAGCGAAGTGGAGGGGTCGGAGGGGTTAATTTCTTTGAAAGAAAAAATTCAAACAACATTCTTAGCAGGCGTGCCTTAATAATATGCTTACATTGTATTTATTTGTTGCTGATTTCCTGTGTCCAGCAAATTAACCAAATAAAATAATTAACGCCCAATTCAGGACGCACTGAAGTTTTGGACCTACGATCCCACACGCTTTACTATCAACGGTACTGCTTTGTCCACGAGGACGCTGACATGGAATGCTCAAAAACTTAAATCGAGCGTTCATTTTAAATTTCTGCGGTTTCGAGTGAATTAGCCGATTCTTTCTTACTTCTATTTATATATCCCTCTGCTCTCCCATTGTTATTTATTATTTAATTAGTTATTTTAATATGTAGCGCTGCAAAAGATCTTAAATTAACTAGTTAAACCCTAATTCTCTCTCTCTCTCTTAAATTAACTAAGAAATGTACCGTGAAATGTAAATAAAACGTTGAGTTGATGTTCCGCGAAATCCGTATGAGAACTACAATTTTAATCGAATTACTCCCTAAAAAAAGGTGAGTGAAATGTCACTCAAGTAAGAGTGGAAATTCATCGCACTCAATACTTGAGTGAGATTTTCACTCAACTTGAGTTAAATGCATTCACTTAAGCATAAGAATGGAAATTCATCCCACTCAAGTTGAGTGAACTTGAGTGGTTTTAACTCAAGTTGAGTGAAAAGTAACTCAAGTTTGAGTGAACAGGTACATTTCACTCAAACTTGAGTGAAACAGTTCACTCAAGTTTTTTTAGAGAGTACCAGTCCGTCCTGTGATCTTCAATGTCATCATTTGTCTGAATAACGGGAGAATCTCTAACGACGCATCGAGTCAAGCTGCTGTCAATAAATATTTATCAATAAAGATTTTCTCCCATTCTGATATACTTTCAGAACAACATATGTAATTATATTCTAGACTTGCAGAATCTCATACACTTCATCACCTCCCATGCGTGGTCTTCTCTTCAGTGAGGGCATACATGTATGTCCTATCTCAGTTTAACCAACCAGCGCCAGAGCTCGGCGATGTTCCGTTTCACTGAGCCATGTGAGTTGTTACATGCATAGATCGACAAATTTTGCTGTAAAACTCAAGCCATGCTGCTTATTTGAACTCTAATATTTCAGTATGTATCGCAAAATACATGGCATGATGGCATTTCAAATGATTAATAACTTTGAAATGAAAATGTTTATTTTAACACTAAATTGTGTTGACATCGAAAATAGGTATTCAATTCTTCACAAATCGCTGCAAGATAGGATCAATCTATAATACTTAAACAAGCGTATTTTGTTGAATGAATTTAAATACAAATAATATCAATCATTGAATCTTGTCTAGGCTGAGTTGTACTGTGCCGTTGGTGGGGCCGGGTGTTTGTTTTGATCTTGAAACTTTTGTTAGGCCGATACTCAATATCGGGATTATGTAATATTTAATTTCAGTGGTCAGATAGTAAGACGGTTACAGTATCCGTGTTTAATCGGTGTCAGGACATTTCGGCACGTGACATTTCGGCAAGTGACATTTCGGCACGCGACATTTTTCCACAAAGTGAAGGGTACAACATTTCGGCACCCCTTTTTGTCAGACCAAATGTGGTAAAGCCAGTGGAATTGATAAAATATTAAATGAGCATATTAAGAGTACAATAGATCTTATGCTCCCGGTTTATATGAAACTATTCAATTTAATTCTTGATCATGGAGTTATCCCCCATGCTTGGCTAACTGGTATAATAAAACCTATTTATAAGGGAAAGGGAGATAAGTCTAAACCTGATAATTATAGACCTATAACTCTGCTTAGTTGTTTAGGAAAGCTCTTTACTTCTGCCATTAACTCCAGATTACAAGAATATGCAGAAAGTATAGAATTAGTAAACGAAAACCAAACCGGATTCAGAAGTGGATACTCTACCTTAGATAATATGTTTGTTTTAAAAAGCCTTATAGATCTATTCAGTTCAACTGGCAAAAAATTATATTGCACTTTTATAGATTTCCAGAAGGCTTTTGATACTGTCTGGAGACCTGGGCTATGGAAAAAGCTGATTGACAGTGGTATTACTGGTAAAGTTTTTAAGGTTATACAGAACATGTATAGTGGTATTAAATCTTGTATAACTGATTCTAATGGCAAATTATCTGAATTCTTCACCAGTAATATTGGCGTCCGTCAAGGGGAGAATTTGTCACCATTTCTCTTCTCAATTTACCTAAATGACCTGGAGGATGCTCTAACAAATGCTGGTGCACAGGGCATTATATTAAGTGCTAGAAATGCATACATATATTTGAGATTATTCATTTTGCTTTATGCTGATGATACAGTTTTATTGGCTGAATCTCCTAAAGAGATGAAAAATATGCTGCATAATTTCTCAATTTATTGTAAAAACTGGAGGCTGAGGGTAAATCTATCGAAAACCAAAATAGTGGTATTTGGTAAGGGAAGAAGATCAAAAGCAAAATTCTATCTTGATGGTAATCTTCTTGAAATATCTGACGTGTATACTTATTTAGGTATACCATTTAGGAAAAATGGAAAATTCTTATCTGCTCGTAAACACCTTGTTTCACAAGCTACTAAAGCAATGTTTGGTGTGTTGAAAAAAGTCAGAAATATGGATTTACCAATTGACTGTCAAGTTAAATTATTTGATGAAATGGTTAAGCCAGTCTTGTTATACGCTAGCGAAATATGGGGTTATGAGAAAATTGATGATATTGAAAAGGTGCATTTGTTCTTCTGTAAAAAAATACTTAGAATAAAGAGGAGTACCCCTAGTGTTATTGTTTACGGGGAACTTGGTAGGGCCCCTTTGGCAATTGATGTTTGTGTACGTATGATAACATTGTGGGCAAAAATCGTCTCTGGAAAAACTGAAAAACTCTCCAGTTTAGTTTATCACATTCTGAGGTATAATATTCCAGGAAAATCGCCATGGTTAAATAAGATAGAATTGATATTAAATGATTGTGGCTTAACATATATTTGGGCTTCCCAGCAGTTTAGTAGTGTAAAGTGGCTTGTTTCAATCGTAAGACAAAATTTAACTGACCAGTATTTTCAACATTGGCATGAAGAAATAAATAAATTGTCTAAAACAGAGTTTTACAAAATATTTAAACAACAACTTTCTTTAGAAAATTACCTCACTGTATTGCCTCCTGGACTGAGACATAGCATGACTAAATTTCGAACATCCAATCATAGGCTACCGATTGAAACAGGTCGCTGGACTGGTGTCCCTCGTCAGAATAGAGTATGTTTATTATGTGAGAGTGGAGATATTGGAGATGAATCTCATATTTTATTTTACTGTACTCGACTTGAAGAACTCAGAAATAGATATATACCATCATATTATTATAAATATCCCAATGAGTTTAAGACAAAGGATTTGTTCAATAACCCTTCGAAAAATGTATTGATAAATTTAAGTAGGTTTATTCAAAGGGCTATGACTTTGGTCAGCGTTCAAGCCCAAGAGTGATTTTGATGAACCATTTGACTAGATAGTAACGACAAGTACTACAAGCTGAATCTATACATACATTATCATTTGTATATTGTCTCATGTACTAGAATGTACCTGACATCCTGTCCACCACTGTATTATTTTATTTTCACCCCTAATACCAGTGAATCTGGTCTGGGAGTAATAAAGTATTCGTATTCGTACCAATTGCGCTAAAAGTGAAGATTTTCACATTCTTTTTTTAACATATGTTCAACATATATAAACATACCGTTTTAAGGGTTACCAAGTTGTAGGTTATCATAGTTGCTCACGATTATCCGCGACATTTCGAAAACTTTTTTCACATATTAAGGTTGATGGCGATTGATTGGTGGGGTTTATTACTCGTGATAGAATATTTATATAATGCTTTTTGCTCTATGAGAAATTCACAACATTTCTAAAACCAACTGCTTATGTGAAAAACGTTGCAGAAATGTCGCAGATATTCGCAGCCAAAAAAATTACAACTTGGTAACCCTTAAAATAGTCTGTTTATATGTTAACATATGTTAACAGAAGATAAGAAAATCATAATTTTTAATGACTTGGCTCGTTAAAAAAAGTGCCAGAATGTCGTGTGTCGAAATGTCGTACTCTTCACTTTGTGACGAATGTCGCGTTCCGAAATGTCGCTGTTTGCGGATTCGTTTAATCATAATGATTTTTTTAATTCTTTCTAATTCTGTACAAATATTAATCTGTTGTCACTCTTAATGTAACAGTCTTATCACTGTCATCACCATTTCATGCTACCTTTTTTATTTTCACAAATATCCACAGTACCCATTTTTCTTCAATTGCCTGTTTTAGATAGAAAGAAAAGTTCAATATTAAAACAATCAGAAAGTACACTAAGAGAAACACAAACCAACTGACAAACACGCATTTCCCAACTGTAACCAAAGTGGTCCCATAAGAAAGCATTCTGGCCACACATGGGTTCATAATATTAACATTATATTATAAAAAATAATAAAAAATAAACATTATATATCTTATTTGTTTGATGCCGACAGCATACAGGTATTTGAGAAAATAAGACAAACTATATAAACCAGTTATCGGAACAGAATGAATTGAGTTAGGTTGAAATATTCTAAACACAATCATCATGTGTACGGCTTCTAAATCAGCAGTCCCAGTGTTTGGATTACAACACCGAATAGTCCATTATAGATTATATTTATAAATCCTCCTCCGAATGCACACACACTGTGGTCAGTTTAATACGGTGCCGGGTATATACCGGTAGGCCAGTAGTAGGATTACGTGATTTAAAGTATACTTTCACCCGGATGTAGTGACGTCATGAGGCGGGTTTGAGGCGGGACTAGTGGCGCCATCTGTACACATTGGTGGCAAAAACCCGCACTAGGGGGAGACAACTCTGGCTGTGTCGTTCATCATCCTCTGGAGACCAAGATGGCGGCCTGTGGGAGGTGGTGGTCAAAATGGCGGCTGTGTGGTGGTGGTGGTGGTGGTTAAAATGGCGGTTGTGTGGGGTGGGGTGGTTAAAATGGCGGCTGTGGGGTGGGGTGGTTAAAATGGCGGCTGTGGGGTGGGGTGGTTAAATGGCGGCGGTGGGCTGTGGGCGGTCAAATGAGGCGTGGGACATGGCTGTGTGTGGTGGTGGTGGTGGTCAAAATGGCGGCGTGTGTGGTGGTGGTGGTGGTGGTCAAAATGGCGGCATCGAGTGAGAGATCAAGGCATGTCTAGACTTGTTCTGGGTTGTACAGTTCTGCCATGCGGAGGATGGGTACTAGTATTTCGCTGACGTCCTAGTAATAAACATAATCTATAGGTGTTGTACCATGTTAATAGGATCAGTCTAGCATCTGTACCACCCTAGGGTCGAGTGTTTATTGTCCCGTGTATCTCCGCAGAAAATCAACAAACAAAATGGCGGCTCCAGGATGGTGTGGGGACGCCCTTTCCACATCACGGCATCATAGCGCCATCTGCACGCACTGACGCAAGGGAGACAACTCGTGTGGCCTAAGGGTATGGAAATAGCCGTGTTGGAGCTAGGGGAGCCACAAATGGTCCAATGGGATCGAGTGAGGTATCAAAGTGAAGCATTCGTGAAGGGGCATCTAATGGGCTGGGTGTGGGGTTGAATTAGCGGCATTCTGCGCATGCGCGGTGGCCCAAGGGTATGGAAATAGCCATGTTGGAGCTAGGGGAGCCACAAATGGTCCAATGGGATCGAGTGAGGTATCAAAGTGAAGCCTAGGTGAGGGGGCATCTAATGGGCTGGGTGTGGGGTTGACATATCGGCATTCTGCGCATGCGCGGTGGCCCAAGGGTATGAAAATAGCCGTTTTGAGAGCTAGCGAAGCCACAAATGGTGCAATGGGATCGAGTGAGGTATCAAAGTGAAGCCTAGGTGAGGGGGCATCTGACTGGACTAGTGGGTTGACATATCGGCATTCTGCGCATGCGCGGTGGCCCAAGGGTATGGACATAGCCGTTTTGAGAACTAGGGGAGCCGCTAATGGTCCAGTGGGGTCATATGAGGTATCCATGTGAAGCTTATATGAAGGGGCATCTCACTGGACCAATAGGTTGAAATAGCGTCATTCTGTGCATGCGCTGTGGCCCAAGGGTATGGAAATAGACGTTTCGGGATCTAGGGGAGCCACTATTGGTCCGATGGGGTCATATGAGGTATCAATGTGAAGCATTCATGAAGGGGCATCTCATTGGACTAGTGGGTTGACATAGCGTCATTCTGCGCATGCGCGGTGGCCCAAGGGTATGAACATAGACGTGTTGAGAGCTAGGGGAGTCCCTAATGGGCCGATGGAGTTGAGTGAGGTATCAAAGTGAAGCATTCGTGAAGGGGCATCTAATGGGTTGGGTGTGCGGTAGGAATATCATTCTGCGCATGCGCAGACGCAATGCGGAGCTCTCGTCCAATCAGAAGCGAGTATTTCAAATCCGTCACAGAGCTCTCGTCCAATCAGAAGCGAGTATTTTGACCCGGTGCATTATGGGACATATCCAAGATGGCGGCACGTATGTTCAAGATGGCGGCACATCCGGTGTCGAATGCGCAGGTCACGTGGGGGTTGTGACGTCACTTCCGGGTTTTTTCAGAATGCTCAAACACACGACCTCCAACTTTCCCGGCGGGCCCCGGCCCCCCAGCGTGCGCGCGCGCGGGTTCTCCGGCCGCAGCGCGCGCGCGCGTCATCACCGGCAGTGCCCGCGCGGATCAAAAGGTCAAAGGTCACCTCCAGGTCAAAAGGTCTTCCTTTCGGCAAGGTTCGGAGAATACATAGAACTTATAGTCATAAACTTAATCTATACGTGTTGGACGGGTCTTCACTCACCGTATACACGCACCTCAATGAAATGCCCGCTCCAAACCTAGACCAAAAACACGTACTTGGTCTGTGGGCTGATTTCATTGGCTCTCTATTTTACTATAGTGCTCTTGCATTCTAACCTTGATGGGTTACATTTTGGCCCCATCCTACACCACTGATTTCAGTTTGACTGAATCTCCACATTGGGCATTGTTGCATTATGAATAAAACACACAAGACAGGGGTTTTTTTTGGTGAGATCTCTTTTTTTTATTCAGTGAACAACAACAACGTGAGAACAACCACGTGAAAACTGAAGCCCAGAACAAGGGGCTTGTACATTAAAAGAACTAAAGCCCAGAACAAGGGGCTTGTAAACTGAAGCCCAGAACAGGGGGCTTGTAAACTTAAGCCCAGAACAAGGGGCTTGTAATTAACTTAAGCCCAGAACGGGACTTGTACATTGAAATGATGGGCGGCCCAGTCATAGACGAGTACGTCGCGGTCCTCGGCCTTGGGGTACTCGTCAACATCTGTACGATGGTAGATAAGGGTCTTCCCCGGCATCGATGGTACAGGTAAAACAAGCAATATTGTCCGCACACGCCACTGGTCAGGCTTTGCAACGTTTGACTGTTCCAACACCACGTCTCTGTGCCTTGATCCATAAAGTCTGTTAAATCGGGATGGAGGGGTGGCAGGCCGTACCGGTCAAAGTATTCGCCCTGCTGTTCTGTCAAGTACACGGCCACCCAGTGTTCACCGGGCCGATCCATCGGGTCCGTGTTGAGAACGTAAGCAGCAGGATGCATACGGTCTAATGGAAACACACCTCGGGCGAACACCCCTGGAAAGACCATACGTGTCTCTGGGTCATTCTCCAGCACGGTGGTTATCTGGTCTGTATCCATGTTAGGTGGAGAAGTCACACAGGACGTTGCGCGCCTTGTCCACTTGAATGATGTTGTCAAACTCGGCGTAGCGGATCACATTGACGGTGGTCGCCAGGGCTCGTGCAAAGTGGATTTCCAACCGTAAGTTGCCTTGCTTGGCCAGGGCCAGCTGATGGTCGTTCTCTAAGGTGGGGGTTAGATCGAAACAGAACAACGTGTATCCGTTCGCGTATATGCTCCCGACTGATGAAATTCCCTTCGTCCTGGTTGATTTGACCGGTGTCTGTAAACAGGCTCTGATAGGCTCGAATGAAATTCCTGCGCCCAAAGTTCGGTGTTAAGGCCGTGGCTGGCACCTGTTGTCCATCCACATGCAGGGCCACAACATTGATGCCGAAATGTTGAAAGTCAAACGGATTCTCTGGGTAGGCTCCGCTGAAACTGGTATTTTCCACACAGGCCAGGATCAATCCCTTGGGTAGTTCCCCCAGGAGCAGGTTTTCTTTGTTGGCGCCCATATTTCCAGCAGGCACAGAGAACACTTTGGTTTGTACACGTCGGATAGGGTACTGGGCTGGTTTTGTTTCCATGGCTTTCATGTGTCCCAATTGAACGGCTGGATTCGGTTTCACTTTTCGGACATACAGGACTGCGTCTTGGATGACAATCTTATAGTCCGCTGCATGCCCCTCTACGTTAGTGACCATCAAGGCGAAGGTCGGAGGCGCCCGTATCAGTCGGATTTTGATGGGGATCTTGTTCAAGAGGTACCGGTCTTGCATGAACATGTCTGCGTGTAGTCGACCCATCATATCCACCGAGGCACCGTTCGCAGTGAAAGCCTTCCGTTTGTTATATCCCACATTGTCCACCGTGTCCATGTGCTCGGGCGTGTCCTGGTAGAATAAAGCGGTTGTCAGCTGAGATTTTTTAGCCTCTCGGCCATACGACAACAGTGTCTCGATGTAGGCTCGATAGGTGTACGTGTTGGTGGAGTCACTGATGAGTTTGTCGCTGAGAAAAATATCCACCTGCTGAAACATCGAGTGCAGCCAGAGATTCGTCGGGCCCACCGTTGCAGCTTGGACGATTCTGGTGCCATCCCCACTGACCACCTTGGCTTTCACATACAAGTATGTATGGGCTAAATCCACATAGGCCGTATCCGCATTGCTGATGGTGAACTCGATGGGCCCGGTTTCGTTGATGCTGGAGAGCGGGAGATGCTCCACCCATAATCCTTGTTCGACACTGGTCTGTGTGGGCGGCACGGTCCACAAATCAAATTCACTGTTGGTGGAGGGGCAGGACTCGGCGTGGGTCAAGGACATGTTTTAAGAAAAGATATCCTTTGTCTTCTTCGATGTGCGTCGTCGCTGGGTCGGTCGTCGACTGGTGCGTGGTCTCGGTGGGGCAGCTCTTTTATTCCCTACGGTGCGTTGTGCTTTGGCCACCAAGACGCCTCCCACTTCTTTGGCCCGCCGTTTCAAGGCTTCTTTGGGTGCCGTACCTCCCAAGACATCACCGGCCACTTCCAGTCCACTGCGTACCGCTTGTTTGCCGATTGCTTTCACCCCACGCGTCACCAAGGGCAGGAACATTTTGACGATCCTGCCGAGTATGTTCCCCAGTCCATGTCCTCGTTGCATGCGTGCACCGCTAAAGACCGGAAAGCCACTCCCGGCCTGTTGGGCATAATAGTCCATATAGCTGCGTGCATCGCACTCGTAAGGTACTTTCATTATGCAAAGTTGGGAGCACGTGCTTGTCGAAAATGAAGTGTCAGCACCACTTTTCCTCGTTC